>SKCR01035868.1:0-62573 GCA_019454045.1 Zanthoxylum bungeanum
TTTAGTCTAGTATGTTTATTTATTCCATAAGCATAATTGAGTTTAGTGTGTTATTTATTTTGGGCATGACTTTAGTTATTTACCTTTTGTATTAGGAATTTAAATTAAGGCATGTTTAGATTACTATGTATGTAGCATGTTTGATATGTGATATCGGATGTTTGCCGTTATGAAAAGTTTACTGTTGAAGCATGCAAACCTAGAATTTAGACTACTTTGACCAACATGTATGTTGAGTAGACTTGGTTAATATTGCACAAATCCATTCATTACAAACGACATAAGTAAGGGACCATTCCGAACCCAACGGTTTGAGGTCTTCCCTTGCGAGGGGTGAGTGCGGCCTTAAATCATTTTCCCGGTTCACACCGGGTGGCGAATCCATTTTATTTCTCCGGTTTAGTCCCCTGTGGGCTACTCCGTACTCCCGACCGGGCCACGAGCCCGGAACAGCGTCGTCCAGTTTCTGTTGTCTACAGTCTGGCGACTCCACTGGGGATAGAGAATCGGTCCCGAAATAATGTCTTGTAATGTTTGTGATTTGTGTTTTAAATTAACCATGTCTATTGTGGGTTTAGAGGGAGTTTAATCAAAGACATTTTTAAGGCTAGGTGATTGTTTGGTGTCTTCCTTCACTCACTACCTTTCTATAAGGAAAAGTTGTGAAGGCACCTAGATAATCATTCACCCGTAGCTCATTATGATAGACTAATTTGGAGGACTCGTTGTTTATTCCTGACACCAAGCGATAAGAGCCTAAGAGGCTAGGGTATTTAAGAGAGCCTCGCTCCACCCTCCCTCTGGGGAATCTACAACGGGAAATCCATTTGACAGTCAGTCACACACCATAACTCGTTGGCACGTACCGTAAGGTATAAAAAAGGTGCGCTCACTTGGTCGCTCGAACCCTTGAGTGGGGAGTCCTAGTTGTGGGCAATCCTTCGTCAGCGAGAGCCTTTGTTTACATTCTTTTAAACCTGCATGCGAACCCTAATTGTATGACCAATAGAAATAATTTATTTTATGCTTGTTTGGGACTATCGTTATTTGGATTCAATTGGACTTTTTGTCAAGAGATATGAACTGGTTGGGCCATTTAAACTGGAACGAGTTTGTGTCCTTTGAAAATTGGGTCAAAAGTTTCTAAAATACCGATGGGCCATTTTGTATTGGGGCCTCTTATCATTTGAAGTTGTTTAGCCATGTATCGCAAAAGTATAAACTTGTTGGGCCTTTTCAACTGGGACAAGTTTGCACCCAGCAATATTATGATTAAATGCTTTAAAATGATAATGGACCAACTTGTATAAACATCTTGATAGACTTGTGTATTTCATGCATTACATGCATACATGCTAACATGCAGTTTTAAAAGACATCATAGATACTCGTTGGGTTAGGAAAAAGAGAAGATTGAGCAGTCACCAAGAGAATCTGCGGAAGACCTAACCCGACGGGATAAGAAACACATGCATGCATGCATACACGTAACCCATTTTGCATTCCTTTTGTGTTTGTTTTGTTTTATGTTCACAGGTTTTGAAGAAGAAAATAGAAAGCGGCAAAGACAAGCCATTCAGAAACAGTGAAAGCACAGTATCGGATTCGGGTAAAAATCCTAGGACTGAGGCCCATATTGGTGTTAGATTCGGGTAGTAATCCGAGGGTTGATGCCCACATTGGTGTTAGATTCAGGTATTAATTTGAGGGTTGAGGCCCACATTGATGTTGGTATTGAGGAGGAATCCCAGGGTTGAGGCCCACATGAGTTTGAGTTTCGGGAATGGATCCCAAGGGGCGAAGCCCACATTATCAGAAGATTACGGAAGAATTCTGTGAATGAGTGCAAAAAAAAAAAAAAAAAAAAAAGAAAAAAAGAGGGGAGAGAGAAAAAAAAAAGAGAGAAAAATCTTTGGTGGCTAGACATATGTCCGATGATGACATTGTATGTTGTAGGGAAGAAACCCTAGAAACGATAAGTGCGAGACGTGCTCTCGTCCGGTATTCTGAAGGGACTGATCTTAGTTAGACTCATAAGCACTTGATTACGGGATCTCAGCAGTAGAAGCCTGAGTGGTTGGCAATGACTAGTTTGAAGAGATAGTGGATCAGTGAATGACCGTTTGCCTGGATGTCCACCCTTGTTTACTGATGCTATGATATATGATATGGTTGGAAAGAAAGAAAAAAGTCTCTGAAATAAAAAAAAAAAAAAAATAGACCACCTATAACCGATAAGCGTGAAGCTACCCATGGGCGAGTATTAGGACCACCATGAGGAGAAATGCTACCTTAAAGGGTAGGTGTGTCAGAAAAGAAAAGAAAAGAAAAAAAAGAAAAAAAAATGAAAAGAAAGAGACAAGAAAAAAAAAATGAAATTCATATCATGTTGAGTATGCTGAAGTAATCGCAGAATGTGATTAAGACATCCATGTTGGTTAGACCCATTCATTTGATTCTCTGAAACGAAATCACCAAGTTGGCTTACTAAAGGACTAAGCTGCGAAAGAGCCTTAGCACACACACACTTGGAGTCTAGCTCAGATCATTCACTCAGACGGTCAGATTTGAGTTGTATCGAGTACTTTGAAGGTTCTCAGGTTTCGACGCAAAGCATTGATTGAGGACAAAAGTATGTCCAGCTATCAATATTCTCTCATGAGAGGCAATATGACATTCTGGGGGCGAGGCCCATATCAGTATCAGTTTGGGCGAGGCCCAAATCAGTATCAGTCTGGGGCGAGGCCCACATCAGTATTAGTCTGGGGATAAAGCCCACATTCAGTACAAATCGGGAACAAGACCCACAACTCAGTTCAGGGAACAAGACCCTCAACACAATTCAGATCGGGAATAAGACCCACAACTCAGTTCAGGGAATAAGACCCTCACTCAATCATCAGATCGGGAACAAGACCCTCAGCTCAATGCAATTCAGGGAATAAGACCCTCACCACAATTCAGTTCAGGGAACAAGACCCTCAGCACAATCAGATCGGGAACAAGACCCACAATTCAGTTCAGGGAACAAGACCCTCAGCACAATTCAGATCGGGAACAAGACCCACAACTCAGTTCATGGAACAAGACCCTCAGCTCAACGCAATTCAGGGAACAAGACCTCACCACAATTCAGTTCAGGGAACAAGACCCTCACCATAATTCAGATCGGGAACAAGACCCACAACTTAGTTCAGGGAACAAGACCCTCAACACAATTCAGATCGGGAACAAGACCCACGGGAACAAGACCCGCAACTCAACAATTCAGGGAACAAGACCCTCAACTCAAAATGGGAACACCCCGGGAAACAAGACCCACAACACAGTTCAGATCGGGAACAAGACCCACAACTCAGTTCAGGGAACAAGACCCTCAGCTCAAATCAGGAACAAGACGCACAATTCAGATCGGGAACAAGACCCACAACTAAATTCATGGAACAAGACCCTCAACACAATTCAGATCGGGAACAAGACCCGCAACTCAATTCAGGGAACAAGACCCTCAGCTCACTTCGGGAACAAGACCCGGAGGTCGCAGTACCTCACCACCAAATCAATTCAGTTTAAAAGCAACAAGTGAGTCAGGTGGCAGCTGGCGAGCCAGGTAGTAAAAATACATTGCACGTACTTTGATAGAATTGTCATTGTCACACACACTGCACAAGTCCCATCAAAGTGGGGGCGACTGTAGGCATTGCATTTTTGCATACCAGCCCAATGATGAGCCTCGTACGGAGGCACCACCTTTTAAGTCGCGGGAGTCGCGGGAAACGGACGACGGAAGGGAAAAGTCAAGAATTGATGTTTTGTTGGATTTGTTGTTCGCTCGCTTAACCTCGGGATTTGCTCGTTGAGCCTTTGTATCAAAATTTATTCTTGCCCCGAACCTTAAAGCCTACCCCTATGACCCTTCAACTTCCACACACAAACAAATCAAACAACACACACCAAATAAAACCCACCTTCCTGCACTACCCATGCACAAATAATGAACAAAACCCAAACAATAATAAACAAACAACTAACAAACAAAGAAACCCATATCCTACCCAAATAACACCCCATGCTTCACGTGAATAATAACTCATCTCCCCCTAAACACCCATAACCACCCTCCATGCAGACCTATAAACGCCCATACATTATTCCCTGCACCCTCCATGCTTCACGCCTAATCACACAAACACAAAGCTAACAAAATCCATGCACCCTCCATAACACAACCCATACCACGCCCATACTCTCTCCTCCCTTCCCAATACTATCGGCAGTAATAAAACCCTTGGCTTCCCACTTTCACGGGGGGATCTTCACTCACTTTGCCACATAAAAACCTTCACGCCACAAAGCCCCCAAGCACGCCTAAAACTGCCACTAATCTTCACGCATTCTGCCTCCCAGTTGAGCGCCTCACTGCCCCCAATTAGCCTTCAAAATACACACCTAAACTGCCTCAAACTAGCTTCCAATCACACCCAACAGCCCCTCCAAACAGCCCTCAAATACACGCCCATACACCCACAAACAGATCCACTGCCCAAAACCTAGCCAACACCCTCATCTCTCTCGGCTGTGAAGAAGCAATAAACACCCTATATAAGCCTTACACGCATCCTCCTCTGTCTTCTCTCATTTACTTAACAGCCAAACCCCTTCATTACACAGGTCACGCATAGCCTTCATCCCTCACAGCCACTGCACGCACGGTGATCATCCAGCAAACCATTCACATACACCATAAGCTTCACGCCACCATCACTCAGTTCACACAAGCCTTCGCGCCGACTGCCCCTTTACACACAAAGCCAACCTCGCACCTCACCAGTCCACTCACAACCCTCCACTCGGTTTCATGTACAAACTGCCTTCACACTCAGCTCTCTCATCACCTCTCGGCAGCCCTAAAAATGACCACACTTCACGCAACATAAGCCGAGCACACCACATGCACAAATAACTCTTCTCAGCTCCACGTAAAACAATGACCTAACCCTCATGTTACACTCCATTCACGCACTTATAAAACAAATACATGCCTCCCTTGACACATCCCACACTCACAAACCACTCAACACCCTAAGCCACTTCATTTAATCGACAAACACCCTAAGTCTCTCTCTCTCTCTCTCTCGTGCAGCCAATACCCAGCCACCAAATATACTAAACCCTCACTGCCCACGCATGAAACTGACCCCCCCCATAAACTGCCCTTCACCAAGCTCACAATCCTCACGCAAACAGGTCACAAACCGTCCATGCATGCAAGCCATGCACATATGAAATTGACCCCCAACAAACTGCCATTGAAACCCTTACAAACCGACAGTAAAATCACCAGAAAAACAGCCTCTAATACAGCCCAAACACCGAACAAAACCGAGACATAAAATTGCCCCAAAAACAGTCCCAAAATCATCCGAAACGGAGAGAGAACAGCGGGCGAAAATAGTGACAAAATAGTGAAAATAACGAGCGAAACGGAGAAAACAGTAGAAAAAAAACAACGACCAGCGAAAACAGCGAAAATAGCAAACAGTGAAAACATCAGAAACAGTGAACCTGTGAAAACAGTAGAACAAGCGCGGACCAGTGAAAACAGTCAAAACGACATCCCTTCCGGCACCGTGGAACGCACTCCCGGAAAGCGACTTAAAAGGTAAGACCTGAGGGCACCCTTTTATTTATTATCCTTTATTTTTAGTTATTTTATTATTTCATTTCGCATGAGTATTGTGAATTAGTATGATGTGATTTCGGGTGAATGAAATATGTGCTCTTTTGTGGTATATTGGATGGAAACCCGGACATAAATTCCATAGCCGAATCCGAATGGACGGTAATATGGTTTGCACTCGGGATACAATGCCCCGTACCACTTGAAAGAACACACATGTTTCGTTTCATCCAAACCTTGTATTCGAGCATGATTTAGTCTAGTATGTTATTTATTCCATAAGCATAATTGAGTTTAGTGTGTTATTTATTTTGGGCATGACTTTAGTTATTTACCTTTTGTATTAGGAATTTAAATTAAGGCATGTTTAGATTACTATGTATGTAGCATGTTTGATGTGTGATATCGGATGTTTGCCGTTATGAAAAGTTTACTGTTGAAGCATGCAAACCTAGAATTTAGACTACTTTGACCAACATGTATGTTGAGTAGACTTGGTTAATATTGCACAAATCCATTTATTACAAACGACATAAGTAAGGGACCATTCCGAACCCAACGGTTTGAGGTCTTCCCTTGCGAGGGGTGAGTGCGGCCTTAAATCATTTTCTTCCCGGTTCACAGCGGGTGGCGACTCCATTTTATTTCTCCGGTTTAGTCCCCTGCGGGCTACTCCGTACTCCCGACCGGGCCGCGAGCCCGGAATAGCGTCGCCCCAGTTTCTGTTGTCTACACTTTGTCAGTCCTGTGGGAGAATTATTTCGTTTCATTATCAAATTGGACGAATGTTACATCAATAATCAGGCCGAATACGAGGCTTTAATATTTTGGTTGGAGATACTCCTTGATATGAGAGTAAAAAATATGTCTATTAAGGGAGATTCGCAACTAGTTGTCCAACAAGTGATGAGGGTCTTTAGATGCCAGAGTTCGTCAGTCATGGAACTGTTAGAAATAGCTCAAAAACTACTAGATAATTTTGACTATATGGAGTTAGAGCACGTCTCAATGAAGAAGAATGAGATAGCTAATGAACTAGCACAAGCAACCTCAGGATATAAACAAATAAGTATGGATAGCATGTGCAGAAGGGGGGAAATCAAACCAGCTCTAGTAAGGCGAAAGAATGAAATGGACGTTACGGTCATTGAAAATCAAGACGAGGACGACTGGAAAAGAGAGATCAGAGATTTCTTAAAGAACCTGGAGAACAAAGGAAATCGAAAGCTAAAACTAAAAGCCTTAAATTTTGTAGTAACAGAGGATGTATAGTATAAGAAACGTCAGGATGGTTTATTGTTAAAAGGTAAGACCATCAGAAGCCAAGACCATTATGGCCGAAGTACATGAAAGGGTATGTGGGGCTTATCAGACCGAAGTGAAAATGAGATGGTTAATCATAAGGAGCGAGTACTACTGGGCGAAAATGGGAGAATCATGCATACTGTACGCTAAAGGATGCGTAGCTTGCAAGAAACATGGACCCATACAAGAGCGCCAACAATGGAAATATGGTCTACGTCATTAAACCGTGGCCATTCATAGGATGGGCGATTGATATGATAGGAAAAATCTATCCCGCATCTAGCAAATACATACCTTCATCATCGTCGCCACATATTTCTTTACCAAGTGGGTGGAAGCAATCCCGGTAATAAAAATTTTCCAAGAACAAATCATCAAGTTCATAAAGGAGCATATCATCCATCGATTTGGTATTCCTCATACATTAATGGTAGATCATGAGACTTCTCTGAATGGCAAAAAAGTTAAGTGTTTCTTGAGTGAATATGAGATCCAGTTAGTAAACACTACTTCATACTACCCTCGGTCAAATGGCCAGGCAGAATCATCCAATAAGATCCTTAAAGGTCTGATTCAAAAGATGATAACGGACAATGCCAGACAATGAGATGAATTTTTAAGTCAAGCTTTACGGTCATGTAAGACATCACCCAGAACAAGTACCACGGTCACGCCGTTCTAGCTAGTATATAATTAGTGTTAGGGTTGGTGCTCGGAGTGCCAATCTGGATCGTTTTTATGTCCGATTTATGAATACAAACAATTATTTTTTTTCATAATATTACTTATTTAATGGTAGCACATCTTGTCTTTTATATACATATTCGATCTAATTACGATTAGATATCTAATTATGATTAGATTGAAACTAAATCTGATTTAATGATACGTGTATATTAGACAAATACCCTAGGATTTACAATGTAGTGCGCAGTTAAAACGTATTTTGTAATTGACATTGGGAAGCGTCAGTATAAGTTGTATATCCTTAAATAAAGTTCCTAGTCAAGATTTACTAACACGGGTCGGTTACTAAAATCCACTGAGACCAGTACATGTCATATATCGTAACTTGGTCCGATGGTTTCTTTGTTTGAATAGTTCATTCTAAAATGGCCCTAGAGTTTGTATTCTGCTATGATCACATTTTGATATACTAGCTATAGCCTATTGTAGACTCAGATAAGTTTTCCGAAAATCCATGTTCTCTAATTTTGATACAGTTAGATTGTCTGATTTTATCAAAGCATAGAGAATACATATATGATAATAGGGTCAGTGGGAGCGTAGAAATTTCATTCTAGTGTTATATATCCTCACGACATTGTCATTATTAATGTAATAATGAAATGTTTGTGAGGTTAAAAGGTTTACCTAAGTCTTCTTTTCTCCGTGAAAGCAGTGGGAATAGTCTTTGTTATATTCGATATAAAGTTTTATATATGATATAAAACAAGAGACTTGTGAGATACTCCTATTAGTTGTGCATTAGATATGATCTAATAAAAGACACAGTAAGATTATCTATGTGACAGTTAGTATAACTGTTCGACAGTTAGTGTGTCTCTTGTATATAATATTTATCTTTCGTAAATGATGATTCCTTAGTCGAAAGAGAAATTGATTAGAATGTCTAATCAATCTTATGCATGATAAGATGATGGCATAATGAATACTATATCATGTACGATTAAAGATATCAATTTAATTGTAATTGTTACGAATTATTTTGATATGTTGTAGACCATAGGATGTGTCTTGAAACATGTTCTTCGTTATCTTGGAGATATTAAGAACAAGTTTCTTATTCATGGAGAATATAATCTGCAACCATTAGGGTCGGATTAGTTTTGAGTCTAATTATGACATTATATGGTCTCATATAAAGTCAGAAAAGATGCAGTGGGAGTGTCACCATTGATTCTACTGAATTAGTAGAATTAGTTGTAACTTATGAAGTATTGACTTATGAAGTTGCATAGAGACCTTATAGATTATAAGTTTTGATATTAGTGTTGTGTTTGCGGTTGTCTGCATAGTATTTGGATTTGATCCCTAAATACATAGACAACTCAGTAGCTGTAGCACAATATTGATGTCGCATCTGAGTCATATTTATGTATAACTTAGGTTATACAATATATGACTGATTTTGGCTAAAGGAAACAATTGGGTTTGTTGGACAGACTCAATATGTAATTGCGGGCTTACTTGTTGTTGCCTACCTTTTGAGTGCTAGGTGAACTCTTGAGGGCCATGTGTATGTGATACAAATTGAGATGTGTATATGATACCGTGGATTGGCACTAGAGCAAGTGGGAGAAATTTTTAGGGTTGGTGCTCGGAGTGCCAATCTGGATCGTATTCATGTCCGATTCATGAATACGAACAATTACTTTTTCCATAATATTACTTATTTAATGGTAGCACCTCTTGTATTTTATATACATATTCGATCTATTACGATTAGATATCTAATTATGATTATATTGAAACTAAATCTGATTTAGTGATACGTGTATATTAGACAAAGACCCTAGGATTTACAATATAGTGCGCAGTTACAATGTAGTTTGTAATTGAAATTGGGAAGCGTCATTATAAGTTGTATATCCTTAAATATAGTTCCTGGTCAAGATTTACTAACACGGGTCGGTTATCAAAATCCGTTGAGACCAGTAAATGTCGTATATTGTGACTTGGTCCGATGGTTTATCACAATGAACCATGAGTCTTGAGAGACTCGTATAGACGTTTAGGTGTTTATTTGATAAATTATGAACGACTCACCGAAAATTTCCTAATATATGGTACATCAACGTCAATAGGAATCTTCTCGAGTCGAGTAGCATAGTGGTCATTCGACTTGCGATACCACTATGGATATATGAGACATCCTCTACACTTTGATGGTAGTCACGTCACTGATCTATTTAGATCAGACTTCCGCCTGCTCATTGGGTGTGGATCCATGCTCATGATATCCTGTGAGTATCAGATATAATCCTTCAGTCCTGTGTACAGGGCATAGGTTTCCTACACGTGTTTGCGATCTAGTAAATCCATGGCTGTGGTATAACTTTGGAAGCGAGTTTCGAGTGTTATTTAGAGATCATAAATTTAAAAGTCGACTATATTATACCATAAAGATTTGACGTTCTTATCTATATCCCAGGTATAATATGGATAGCATATGACGAAGGGATTATACGTATGCAATGACCTTGACTTGCATAGTTTAGCGAGATTATTCGTGGTCGTCATAATTCATGAGTGGGTGGATTATGGACACAAAATTGGATTCCATGATAGATAAACCTAAACTTAGAAAGTCCCACAATATGAAGTGTACTCGTTGAGCACTTGGGCAACGCGTTATGAATATACAGATTATTCATAATACTTCACCAGATTAACTGAGTTAATTCGAATTGTTTAATCGGTTAAAAAAATACATGCATTAGGGGCATTTCGGTCAATTAATAATTAATTTGTATTTGTATTTGATATAAAATTTAATTTGATACATATTAATTAGTTGTCAAATGAGACTTTGACACATGTCATTAATATATGTATTTGTTATTTAATGTAAATAAAAATACATATATAATAATAATCGCATTAATTAATTATTTAGATGTTTAAATGTTAAATATCTAGATAATTAAATTATTTCATATTACATGATTTTTATGTAATATGTTTGATTATTATTGGTTACATGTGGCATGGTTTTATTAAGCTTAAAGTTTACAAATTGGATTTGTCAACTTAAGGCTTATTATTATTTAATTTGATTAAAAATGATCAAATGACCAAAATGCCCTTCCCCCCTCTCCAAAGTCGGTTAAGGCTCACTATTTAAAGTGAAATTTTTTCATTTCCCTTTGAATAAGAAGCCATGGCCAAAATTACCCAAAAGAAAAGCTCCCAAATTTGTTTGAAGAATAAAGGAAGAAAGTGAAAGAATTCAAGAAAAAGTTTAAGGAAATTACAAGATTTGGAGGTAATATTCAATAATCTTAAACTTAGAAAGGTTGTTTCTTGTTCTTGAATATCTAGAATTGTTCCAGGGTTTCTTATTTTCTTAGATTTTGGGGCTTTTTAATTTGAAGGATGGATTTGGAGGCTAGATGCATGTGTGAAGTTAGATTGGATAATATTATTGTAATATTAGTTCAATTTTGTCATTTGATGATTTGTTGCCATTCTAGAGTGTTATGACCACTTTTGTAACTCTTAGATTTTTTTTTGAGTTCTTCATTTGTGGTGACTTTGGTTGGTGTAGTAATTAATATGATTAATGTTGAGAAAATTAGATTTAAAGCATGAAAAATGATATTTTTGTTACAAAAATCAGGATTAGAACTTTTATGTTTTTGGTGATGAAAAGTATGTTGTATAAATAAATTGGATGTGTTTTGGCATTAGAATAATTTTCAGAAATTGTTTCAGAGTTGAAATATGCGAAAATGGTGAAAAACAGCATTACCGGGTGAGTTTCGGGCTTACCAGGTGTCTGCTGTCCAAACAGTGAATTGACCACTGTTTGGGCAGCCCATGAACTGCCCAAGCATGGTTGGAGCTGACCTGCGCAGCCTCCATGTGTGTTGGTTGGTCGGTTTGGACAAAAACGCGTTTTATGTCATTTTGCGAAAAAATATTTTCGTAAAAGTTTCGCGAATTTTTATAACCTATTTATGTCATTATTTGATATCGAATAAATATGTTTAGGTGAAATATGAATGAATTATTCATATTGGATATTGAATAATTTATTTGGTAATTTTAAAAGTTTTAAGGTTATGATTTCGCCCGAACCGAGAGCTTCCGCTACGACCGCGCTAGAACTCCAACTGACGAGGCCGTATTACCAGTCGAAGTCAATGTCAAATCTGTGATAGTGCCGTTACAAAGGGAATTGACGAAAGAAAACAATAGTGAAGCGATGATCCAAAATCTGTTAGAGTTAGATGATATTAAGTGCGATGTCATTAACCGTTTGGAAGCACACAAGGCAAGGATGGCCAAGGAGTACAACCGGAAAGTCATGGACAAATCGTTCAGGAAAGGGGAGTTAGGATGGAAGACAATACTACCATTGGGTACCAAGGGTCCTGCATATGGCAAATAGTCGCCTAACTGGGAAGGCCCTTCCGAGGTGGAAGATGTATTGTCAAACGAGGCTTATCATATAAGGATTTGAATGGGGAAATGCATGTTAGAGCGATAAATGGTAAGTACTTGAAAAAATATATGTATTCGTTATGGGAACATGAGAATGTAGCGTTTTCTAAATAATAATAAATAAAGAGTAAAATAAATAAATAAAAGTAGTCTGTTTTTTCATTGATCATGAACGATTTAACGTCCTACAAAATTACAAAAACGAACGATGCAACATCCTAACAATGAATACATAAATACAAAATCATTCGTTAGACGGGGGGCCGTTGGAAGTCTTCAGTTGAGTCATTGTCTTTTAATACCGAGAATTCTTCCCTCAACCGATGCCACTCCTTTTGTATCTCCTTATCAGCTGCCGTTAGATCGGCCAGGATTTACTCAAAATCAACTTGAACCAGATCTTCATACTCTGCCAGAGAAGCATTCACGTCCTTTAATTACGCGGTAATGGTTTTCCTATTGGCTTCTCTCCTCATTCGACTCTCCCCAATAAGGCGTTGGATCTCCCGTAATTACCGCTCTAGGTCCAGAAATATCGATTCCTCAATCATCATTTCATCAGTGGTTTCTCACAATGACTGGCGGAGATCATTAAGGGAACCACATAGGCTTTCTTTCTTTGCCACTGAAGAACTCAGCCCGATCCTCTGACTATGTATACTTCGCTAAGGAAGAATAAAGGTCGCCACTTCATTCTGTAAATCTTGGAGAAAAAGTCGGTTCTCCACCGGTATGGGCAAAACAGGAGAAGCCAGCAGGCGAGATAGCTCGGAGGAAATATTTTCTAGCTTGAGCATGTTTTATGGTAGGGTGGCCTGACCGACGTCCAGCAAGGTGAATGAGGCATATCGACCACGACCTCCCGAAGATCTTCCAAGTCCGTGGTCACTCGGGTTGATGATGAGAAAGGTTGAGACGGAGTAGAAGCTAGCTGATCGAGACGGTCCGAAACATCTTGGACCGATTGCATGAATTGATCGGGCACCTGTTTACAAAAAGAGAGTTAGCAAATAAAGGCCGAAGAAGTTAAAAAAAAAAACAGAAATACTTACAGCCCCGGGCTCAAATCTAGAACTGAATGGTTCATTCACGGCTGATATAGGGACGTCACCAGGGGTGATACAGACTTTCACCTAGGAGATAAAGGCGGAGGAATGGGATACATCGCCCGAGGAGATGACGATAGAGAAATGAGGGATGATGGCTGTTCTGGAGAAGAAGACCATCGCAGTGGAAGATCAAAATGGGAAGAGCTTGGTCTGCCCGATGGCTGGATCTCTGTAGAAGAATCAGAATCGGAGAGTTTGTAACATGAATAACCTCGATATCTTCATAAATGCGGCTAATAACATCGGCTTTAAAAAGAGACCTAGCCTATTCCAATATATCCAATTCGGCTAGACTAAACAGACCATCTATGTCCATATAACTTCCCCAAATCCTCGAGGCAGTCCACCTATGTATTAAGGGGACAACCCGCTCAGGATGAAATCGAGAAGGCTCATCATCCGGCTCTTGCACAATAGGGACATGATTGTGCAATGGATGATATTAGAAGAATGGATCGTACATTGAGATTTCCTCTATGAGTGGGTCCCTACTGCCCAATATTGTACTTGAACCCGTACCTTGGGGTTCGGCCCTACTCGATGGGATTGCATCAGCCGCCTCACCCTCTTCTGGTGGGTGTCAGACGATGGGAGTTTCGGCAGCCGCACCCTCTTCTCATGGGTGTTGAACGATTGGGGTTTCGATAGCTTCACTCTTTTCTGATGAGCGTTGGACGATTGGAGTTTCGGGCTTAGGAACTTGGGCCGATGCAGACACGACGGGAGAATGTTCAATCCTGGACACCTGTACAAGAAACAAAATTGAACCGTCAATAAAAAAAAAAAAAAAAAATGGGGTAAGATTATACCTTAGCCCGACGGCGTAGCAATGACTCATCCGAATCAGAGCTATGGATCGGTGAATGATGTTTCCATTTAGCCTATTTGGAGCCTGCTTTCTTCAGCCCGGCTCCCTCAATAGGATTCTTTGGCCCAACTATTTCTGAAGGTTTAGAAGAAAAGAAAATACCAGAAAAAACCAAAGAATAAGGCAAGGAAAAGAGTCTTTCACTGCTAGTTGGCCATAAGCGATCAAAAAGAGGATAGACGGATGTACATGGGGAGAAAAAGTCGCAAGAAAAGGAAGTCAGTAAAGACCGAGCCTCAGACAAACATTGATCGATGTTTGAGAGTGAAAAACATTGAAATGCTCTATTGGGGTGGAACGAGAATGAAATAATAGAAGGGTCCACCCTTGAAGGAGGCCGAATTGACGAGCATCGAAGTTGGGAGAATACATTTCCACCCCAGCCTTTCCATTGGCTCTAGTCAAGATGTCGTGAATCAGATCGCGAGTGCATAAAAACATGCGCCATATGCGATTGACCGATTCATCTCCATCTGATTCGGGAATCTCGTGAACGAAAGAAGGGTTGTCGCCCAAGGAAAAAGGAAAAAAAGAAGAAATTCGAGAAATGGTTTAAAAATAATCAAAAATGGTATGAGGAAGGAGAGAAGTTAGCCCTAGTTGGGTGAATAGAAGGCCCGCACAAGGTAGAACCGAAAACAGGAAAGTAGGCTCGGAGCCAAAGTTGGACGAGCTAGAGAGTGCCAGAAGTAATCAGCAAAGAGCAAGACCGTAGCTATTTTTGAAGAACGGCCAGGCCTCGATAAATGGCAGCCAACAAAAAGGAACACAAATCCAAAAGTCGCCCATTAGCAATGTCCGAAGAAATTGGAAAATAACCCGCAACGGGTTTCTGACTAGGCACGTAAATGATATATTTGCAAAGCCAATAGTGAATGAAAGTGGTGCGTTCCAACACCGAGACCTGACCAGCTAACTCAGAAAATGCATGAAAGAAAGGTGAATAAGAAGAGAAGGACGAATTGTCCATCTGAGAATGAGGAAAACGAAAGTTAGTATGAGCAGAAATGGTCGCACCTAAAGGAGATAACCCGGTCAAAGTACTGATGTCGCGAAGTGTAATGGTAAATAGGCCGGAAGGGAAAAAATATTGTAATCAGAAGACCAAAAAAGTAGTGATGTGGGGAACATATTCCAATCAAAAGGAGACAGTGCTAGTGAAAGCTATATGAGGGAAAACATACCATTGTTTTCAAGAAAAATACAGGTGTCTGCATGCAATTTCATGCGCTGGAACCAGGTCTCAAAAGATGAGTCAGGCTAGGGCCAGGTACATATGAGATTTTCGGAAAAGGGGAGGTTGGAAACAGAAGGGAACAGTTATGCCAATGAAGCTGTGGCAATGGTTGTATCACTAATAAAAATGAGGCCCATGGAGCACAATCCATAGTTTTCATCAAGGGTATGGACCCCAAAGACGCCAAGAAAATGATCACCCAAATGGACCTAGTAATCACCGAAGGTTGAAGTGGCTTTTTTGTGGGAGCAGAAGAAGACGACACCATAGCAAGGAAATTAAGAGATTTACAGTGATGAAAGATGAGGAAAAGTAAAACAGCGAAAAGAGAGAGTTTGGGCTTATATAGCCGAGATGAACATTCGCCCTAGGACATGTGTTGCGACCCGATTCGAGGGAAGAAGAAAGAGCGGGAAAAGGAAGAAGTAATGCCAGACAGGATTTGACCTGGAAGTGACACGAAATATGGCACATTAATTAGCGCAATGATGGTCTCCGACAAGAAGTGATGGGGAAGGTCACGTATTTATTACGGAAGCGATAGATTCGCATAGGGAACGTAAGTGACGGTCCTCGACACGTGCGAATGATAGCAAAAGATAAAACGAAAAGTCAGGAGGTCGAACTAGTAAAGCGGTCAATGGTCTCATCCTAACTTTACACGCCTAGTTGAGAAATTCCTCATCGATCTCATCTCTCGAACCAATCAAGGCGAATTTGGGGGACAACTGTTAACAGAAGTAAATCTCCCTAGGACGAATGGGCCGAGGAAGGACGAAAAGTGATGGCGTATGTAAAGATGAAAAAGGATGGCGTCGGGACGAAGAAGGATTCGACCTAGGAAGACTTAATTCAAGACGATTCAAGGAATGAGTAAAGAACCATGAAATAAGAAGAAAATACACTTCCAAAACGGTTGACTAGTTATGAGATACGTTCGACATTTCTTACACATACTAGTGGCAACCCCCACGATTTAGTAAGTTACCCAGCAATTACACGCACGATCCAGCAGTTGCATATACGTAGAGAACATGAGGCTTTAGTGGGATGAAGACAGTAGAATCGCTCGAACGTTTGGTGAAGGCACGCACTATAAAAGACTCAAGTGTAGAAAGAAGCAAAATGAAGGAGAAAAAATGAAGACTCAGAGTGAGCAAGTAGTTAATTTCTTAGTTTTGTAATCTGTATAAATGTAATTTGTGTGCTTGTGCCCCTTGAAGACATTTTCTTGGAATCAAACACCCCTTTCTGGGAATTTGTCTCAAGAGGTCTGAACCTTACACGCGTGTTGACAAAAAATTATGCAAACAACACTTGAACCTAGAGAGTCCCGTAATATGAAGTGTACTCGTTAAGTACTTTGGCGATTTATGATGAATAATTTGATTATTCATAATGTTACACATGTCGGATAATTTTGTATTTAATATGTATTTATATACGATACATAATTTGATATATACACATTAATTTTAAAAATAAAATTTGACAAACTAAATAGAATATTTATTTTATTAATTGATATAATAATTATTTTATTTAAAGAATATTATAGAATATTCTTTTGTAATGTCAATTTGTTATTTAACTAATTGTAGTATTTTATAATATGTTGACATGTGCAAAGTATAAATATGTTTATTTAATTTTTGTAATTATTAAATATTTTTATAAAGCTTATAGCTTTTAAAGTGAAATGACAAAAATTACCCTTTTATATATATATATATATATATATATGGAGAAGTGTTGGAGATTATGCTCTCGGCTTTGCTTATGCCGTGAGATGAGATTCCAAAATTTGGGCTTAGGCAAAATTAAATTCATCAAATTGGGAGTGAAAGAGGACGAATAAATTATGGAAAAACTCAAATCTTCAAGCTAAGATTAAGGTAATTTTCATTGGGTTTTTGTTTTATGAAATTTATTTCATAAATTCCCAATTTAAGTTATATGTGATATAGAGTATAGAATTTTGTTATTTTGATGATGGTGTGTTCATTAGTTTGTCTCTTCGGTGTGGTTTGGCGGTGTAAAGTTCAGTGTCTGATATTCAGGTCTTGGATTCGAATTCAGTGAGGTTTTTTTTGTAAGAGTCTGGGACGTCATGGGGTTTTACCTATTCCGCTTAAATTCAGAAATAGTGATTTGACGGTGGGACTTCCAACGATTTAAAAAAAAGGAAAAAAAAGTGTGTTCATTAGTTTGCCTAAATTTAGAGACCCCAATTGCATGGGTAAACATTTAGGCTTGTTAGTGTAATTTAACTTAATAATTGTGTTAGACACAAATGGTCATCACTCCATAAAATACTCAGAATTGTTTTTGGGTAATCCATATTATGGTGATTTAAATGGTATAAATTAATTAGATTAATTTGTTGAAATAGTTGGAAAAATCAACTTGTTCATAAATGAAAGGAAAAGAAAGCATAAATACCTAGACCCGGCCGGCGGTTCGGTTCCGGTTCAGAACCGAACCGAACCGGCCGGTTCTCAGTTCCACACTTAAGTGGAACCGGAACCGTAAAACGAACCGGCCGGTTCCCGGTTCCACACTTAAGTGGAACCGGAATCGTAAACCGAACCGGTCGGTTTCGGTTCCCCTTTTGGTTTTTTTTTTTTAATAATAAATTTTAAAAAATAGAAAAAAAAATTATATAATCGTAATGTTTTTTCAAACTATCACATCATTTTTATAGAATTATTTTTATAAAATTCTTTTAACATATAATCCTTTTTATAGCCAACTCTTGGCTAGTGTTTTCTTCATATAAGCGATGTGGGATATTTGTTACTTGGCTATTGTGTCCCACATCGCTTATATAAAGAAGTCAATAACCAAGAGTTGGTTATAAAAATGAGATTTTTAAACCTCCTTAAAAATTGACTATTGTGCTCAATGTTGCAATTTTAAACCTCATTATTATTAATAAAAAAATTGATATTTACTTGTGGAACCTTACGGTTCCAAGTAAATAATTTTTTTTTTTTACTTTCGGTTCCAACCGAAACCGTACGGTTCCGGTTGGAACCATTGGAACCGTTCGGTTCCAATCGGTTTGGTCAGGGTGAGAACCCTAACCGAATCAGTTAGGTTCCGGTTCGGTTCCGGAACCGAAACCGTCCGGTTCCAACCGGTTCGGTTTCGGTTCGGTTTCGGTTCCGAACATTACAAGGGTACAAGACGTTATAGACGAGGTAAACTTGGGAAGTGAGGATGATAGACGCATCACTTACATCAGTACGGAACTAGAAGCCCAGGTACGTGAAAAATTAATACATCTTTTACAAAAATATAAAGATTGTTTTGCTTGGGACTACAATGAAATGTCTGGTTTAGATAAGACTTTAGTAGAACATAGGTTGCCAATTATTCCAAATCACAGGCCATATAAGCAACCTCCCCAGAGGTTTGCACCCAATATTATGACTGACATTAAAAAAGAAGTCGAGCGCCTCTTGAAGGCGAAATTCATTAGAACGATCAGATATATGGAATGGTTGTCAAATATCGTCCATGTCATGAAAAAGAATGGAAAGCTAAGAATATGCATAGATTTTAGGAATTTAAACTTGGCAACACCAAAAGACCAGTACCCCATGCCTACGGTGGATTCCTCAGTAGACTCCACAGCAGGATATCAAGTATATTCTTTTATGGATGGGTACGCAGGATATAACCAGATCTACATAGCCGAAAATGATATTCATAAAATGGCTTTCAGGTGCTCGGGGTCTTTAGGATGTTATGAGTGGATGGTAATGCTATTCGGCCTAAAATACGCCGGGGCCACTTACCAACGGGCCATGAATATAATTTTCCATGACATGATCAATAATTTTATAGAGGTTTATGTGGACGATATAGTGGTTAAGTCTATGACCATGGGTGAATATTTTAGCCACTTGGCAACGGATTTTGAACGAATGAGGAAATTCAAATTAAAATTAAACCCTGCCACATGTGCTTTCGGGGTTTGTATATGAAATTTCTTGGACTTTCTAGTCCACCAGCGAGGAATTGAGATAGACGCCAATAAATCTCGGGCAATTGCTGAAGCCAAGCCACCCTAATAAAAAAAGAGTTGCAAAGATTCCTAGGGCAAGTTAATTTCTTAAGAAGATTCATTTCTAACTGTGCAGGAAAGACTAAAGTTTTCTCGTCCATGTTGAAGCTAAAGGATAAGGACAAATTCGTCTGAACCGAGGAACATCAAAAGGTTTTCGAGAGCCTGAAGGGTTACTTATCATAGCCGCTGGTAATGGTACCCCCTGTGCCAGGACGGCCAATGAAGCTTTACATATCCGCTGAAGAGCAATCCATAGCTGGAATGATTGCACAGGACGACAATACGAATGTCGAAAGAGCCATCTATTATATCAGCAGACAATTGTTGAAATATGAATGTAATTATTCTCCAATGGAGAAGTTGTGTTTGGCTTTGTATTTCACATGTGCTAAGTTACGCGCCTACCTTAGGCCGACTACTATGTACTTAATTACAAAAATTAATATAATAAAATACATATTTTCTCGTCCCATTTTGCATCAAAGATTTGGTTTTTGGTCTCTATCATTGTTGGAATTCGATATACGACATAAACCCCAAAAGGCCGTGAAAAATCAGGCCCTAGAGGATTTCTTAGCTGATAACCCATGCTTAAGTACCATTAAAGAAATGGAAATGGAAATAGACGAATGCAGTTTAAAGCCGTAGACGATGTATTTCGATGGATCTAGCACATCGAAAGAAGCATGAATGAGAATAGTCCTGGTCAGTCCGTTGGGAGAACCATTCCGTTTCACAATCAAGTTAGACGAATGTTGCACCAACAACCAGGCCGAATACGAGGCTTTGATATTTGGGTTGGAAATGCTCTTTAATATGAAAGTGACATATGTGTCCGTTAAAGGGGATTCACAACTAGTGATCCAGCAGGTGACGAGAGCCTTTAAGTGCACGAGTCTGTCAGTCATGGCTAGGGGTGTTCATAGGGTCGGGTCCCGACCCGACCCTGTCAGGTTTCTGCATTTCAAAATTTAATTTCGGGTCGGGTCACGGGTTTATTTCAGAAAACTCGGGTCTGACCCGACCCGACCCGGTGTAATGATATTATAATTATAATATATATATTTTTACTGGTACAACATTCATGATGAAGGGGCGTAGCACAAATGGTAAAGTTGTTGGTTAAGTTAAAGAAGGTTACAGGTTCGAGTCTCACATTTTGCAATTTGGAAAATTAATTTTTTCACAAAAAATCAAATGGTGTTGAGATTCAAACCTGAAACGTCTTTGAAAATTACTAAATTCTTTACCATTTCTACTACACGCTATCTTCAATATTTTTTGTCAATAAAAATTATATATATTATATTCACTGCATATTATGTTGATCTGTCCCGACCCGATGTAATTTTGCCCCACCCGCGATGACCCGACCCACGCGGGTCACCTTCTCAAATTTCGGGTTTCAGTCAAACAGCCCGAATGACCCGACCCGATCGGGTCAAAAAAAATTACGAAAAACCCGACCTGGCCTGACCCGTGAACACCCCTAGTCATGGCACTATCAGATATAGTCAAAGAGCTACTAGATCAATTTGACTTCGTAGAGCTGGAACACGTCTCAAGGGCGAGGAATGAGGTGGCCCAAGCATCCTCGGGGTATAAACAGACAAACATAGATGGCGTATATAGAAAAGAGGAGGCCAAACCAGCCCTGGTGAAGCGAAAGGACGTGATGGATGTCATGACCGCTGAAGTCCAAAATGAGGACGATTGGAGAAAAGAGATCAATGAGTTCCTAAGAGAACCAGAAAATGGGAAAGATCGAAGGCTAAAACTAAAAGCCTTGAACTACGTGGTGTCGGGAGATGTGTTATACAAAAACGCCAAGATGGTTTGTTATTAAAATGTGTAGGGTCATCAGAATCCAAGACTACTATGGTCGAAATACATGAAGGGGTCTGTAGGGCTCACCAGACCGAAATAAAGATGAGGTGGTCGATCATAAGGAGTGGATATTATTGGCCAAAAATGGGAGAATCGTGCGTGTTGTATGTTAGGGGATGCATTGCTTGTCAGAAGCATGGGCCCATTTAAAGAGCACCAGCGACGGAAATGGTCCCTATCATTAAGCCATGGCCATTTATGGGATGGGCGATTGATTTGATAGGAAAAATCTATCCCACGTCTAACAAAAGACATACTTTCATCATCGTCGCCACAGACTTCTTCACCAAATGGGTGGAAGCAATTCCGGTAGTAGAGATTTTGTCAAGAGCATATTATCCACCGATTTGGTATCCCTCAGACATTAAGAGCTTCCTGACCGAATACGGGGTCCAGCTAGTAAACACTACTCCATAATACCCCCAGTCAAATGGTCAGGCAGAATCATCCAATAAAACCTTTAAATGGTTGATCCGAAAGATGATAACGGACAATGCCAGGCAATAGGACGAATGCTTAAGTCAATCTCTATGGGCTTATAGGACGTCACCTCGAACGATTACCTCGGTCACGCCGTTCCAACTAGTGTATGGTCAATAGGCCGTATTACCAGTTGAAGTCAATATTAATCCACTAGGGTAGCATTGCAAAATGAATTGACAAGAGAATTTTACAGTGAAGCAATGGTCCAAAATTTTTAGAGTTGGAAGACATCAGGTGTGATGTTATTAACCGTTTGGAGGCATAAAAGTCTAGGATGGCCAGGGGATATAATAGGAAAGTCATGGCCAAATCGTTCAGAAAATGGGAGTTAGTGTGGAAAACCATCTACCACTAGGTGCCAAGAACCCTGCATATAGCAAGTGGTCACCCAATTGGGAAGGCCCATTCGAGGTACAGAAGGTGTTGCCAAACGGGGCCTATCATTTGAAAGATCTGAATGGCGAAATGCATGCCAGAGCGATAAACGGGAAGTACTTAAAAAAGTATATACCTTCGTTATGGGAACATGAGAATGTGACGTCCTCCGGGTGAAAATAATGACGAAAGGAAATAAACAAAAAGTAAATAAATGTTTTAATTTCATTCATATTGGACAACAATGTCCCAAAAGTTACAAAAAAAGGGACGACGTAACGTCCTGATAACACATAAATACATGGCCATTAAAGATCTTCATCCTTCAGGGCCGAAAACATTTCCCTCTCTTGGTGCCACTCTTTCTGCATCTCCACATCAGCTACGGCCAAATCGGTCAAGCTCTGTTCAAAGTCAACTACGACCAAGTCTTTGTATTCCGTCAGAAAAGTGTTCACCTCCGTCAAATGAGAGGTAAGAGTTTTTCTCTTAGCTTCCCTCCTCATCTGACTCTCATCGATAAGGCGCTGGATATCCTGCAATTGTCGTTCTAGGTCCAGTAATATCGACTCCTCAATCATCGTTTCGTCTGTGGTCTCTTGTATAGTTTGGCGAAAAGTGTCAAGAGAATCACTGAGTCTTTCTCTTTTGGCCATGGAAGAATGAAGTCCAACCTTCTGACTATGTATGTTGCGATAGCGAAAAATAAGGGCTGCAATCTCATTCTGCATATCCTGAAGAATGAGCCTGTTTTCCACTGTTATTGACAGAACAGGAAGACCCAGCAGACAATTTAACTCTGATGAGACCTTTTCTAACTTGAGCATTTTTTCTGGCATAGCGGCTTGACCGATCTCCATTGTAGTAAGAGAGGCATATTGACTGACGACTTCCCAAGAGCCGCCAAGTCTGTGGTAGCTCAGGCCGAATGCAAGGATGGCTGAGGTGGAGTAGATGATAACTGATTAAGATTGTTCAGGATGTCTTGGACCGATTGCAGTAGTGGATCAGACACCTGTTTAGAAGTAATTAGCAAATGATAGTCAAAGAATGATGAAAGAAAGAAAAAATGGGAAAGACTTACAGCTCCAGTCCTAGTGTTGGAACTGGATGGCTCAGCCGCGGCTCCACAAAAACATCACCATGTGGCGACATGGGTTCTTTACGAGGAGCCAAAGACGAGAAAATAGGCTCTAAGCTAAAGCTGGTGATTCAAAGAGGTCCAAAGGCGATCGGCGAAGCCCCAGACAAAGTTGTTTTTGAAGAATGGCCAAACCCCGATAAATAACGGCCAACAAGAATGAAGTAAAGTCCAAACGACGATCATTGGCAAGGTCCGACGAAATAGGGAGATAACCCACCACAGGCTTCTGATTGGGCGCGCAAATGATATATTTGCAGAGCCAGTAATGAAGGAAAGCAGTACGCTCTAACACTGAGACCGGACCAGCCGATTCAGAGAACGCACGAAAGAAAGCAAAATAGGAAGATAATGACGAATTATCTATGGAAGGGGGAGGGAAACGAAAGGTAGTGCATGTGGAAATGGTCGCGCCCAAATGAGCCAACCCGGTCAAGGCACTGAGGTCACGAAAAGTGATGGTGAAAGGACCGGAGGGAAAGAGAAAGATGTTATAGTCTGAAGACCAAAAGAGCAGCGAAGTGGGGAACAGATTTCGGTCAAAATGAGGTAGGGTCAGAGAGAGCTCTATCAAACGAAGAGTCAGGTTTTGGCCAAGTACGGATAGGATTGGATTGGGCAAGAGGAGACACATTCAGGGGTTCCGAAAAAGGGAAGGTTAGAAACAGATTGGAATAGCTGAGCCAAAGGAGCCGTGACAATGGCACTGTCATCAACAAAAATGGGGCCTAGAGAGCACTGGCCATCGTCTTCATTAAGGGTATGGATGCCCAAAACACCCACAGAGGAGTCACCAAAAGCCGCTTGGTAATCACTGAAAGTGGAGGTGGCTTTTTTGGAAGCAGAAGAAGACGACGACATTAGCAAAGGAAGTTGAGGGCACAAGAAAGGAAGATTTTACAAAGAAGTAGAGAGTAAAGTGATGACAAGAACAAGCCAAGCCCTTATATAACAAAGGTGAAAAGTGCGCCCTAGGACATGTGTCACGGCCTAATTCGGGAAAAGGAAAAAGAACAGGAAACGAAAAGGCGACGTGACCGGCGTAAACACACACGTATAACGCAAGCGCACGTATCGTTCAAGTAGTATAAAAATATCGATCCCACGAAGACTTAATATCTAATCTATTAATTTTATGAGGTCAAATGATTACTAGTATCTAACAGGTTGTTTGATTGATTTGAAAAAGTGACGATTCTAAATTTAAAAATAAGTAAATAAAATTATTCGAAAGTAGGTTTAAGAAAATTCAATATTAAAAACTATCTAGGGTTGTGATTTCTTCCAATATCATTTTAAAATGAAGTGGTTATCTTAAAGTTGGATAATATATTGATTTATTAACCTGGAACACTAAATTATGTAAAAGCTTATTCCGATGGTCAATTACAAATACCTAGTATAATCCAATTGAACCATATGTCTATGTCAACCAAATTACCTAGATTCATTAAGATTAAGTTCCAATTTGGCTACCCCCGCCCGACAGGTATATTCCTATCCTGTAAGGAAATCTATTAAAGGGTTATCTATCCTCAAGGAAGATCGGGGGCTATTGAGTCTAAGGCTGAAACCTAAAATCCCTATGTCTAGTTCATTTTAGATTTACCAGATCAATTTTATTAATGGCCAGTTAATGAAAAAACATTAAGATTAAGACTCAATAAATAAATCTTTATAATACCCAAACTATAATCTAACCCCTTATAAACCAGTGATATTAAAAGTCATCACAACCCCATATAACTAATTTAGTTACAACACATAACTAGGGCTAGTAAAAACTTGAAAATAAAATACATAAAGTAAAAATACGGTAAAGTAATTACGGTAAAGTAAAAGCTGAAAAGTAAATGTAATAAAATAAAATGCTAAGGTAAATGGAATTACTTTTACTACTATTAATTTAGATATCTCCCTCAATATAATATATTAACTTGTGATAACATTACCAACCAGCCATATAGGCGGTAACCTGATTAAGTCAAATTAAGTCCAACCAGCCATTAAGGTGGTAAAAAGATTTGTCCATGAACCTGCCATATAGGCGGTAAGAGAGTTTAATTATCAACCGACCAATTTGGCGGTATCCTTGATTAGTCAAGTTTAAACCAGATTAAAATGAATTACCAACCGACCAATCTGGCGGTATCCTTTTTAAGTCAATATTTTAAATAGTTATATATTATATTAAAGGGAGATTAATCTAAATAGCAATAGTAAAAGAATTACCTTTCACCCCTAGCATGAGAAGTTACCTCATCATAGTAAATAGTAAAAACTGTAAAATAAAGAAAGTAAATTACTATTATTACAAAACGTAATTAAAATTTAATTATAAAACTTAAATTAAAGAAACTAGAGAGAGAAACTCTCTATTACATCAAAGAAATGAGAGAGAATGGTACAACTGAAACTGGAATTTCGCGTTCTATTTATAGGGGTCTCGCGTCGTGACGCCATGCTCGCGTCGCGACGCCAGATTATATCGACGTGGCACACTCTGGTTCGTCGGTTGCAGATTTTGGATAAGGTGATAAGGTGACACGTGGCAGGGTGGTTGGATCTCAATATTGTGACACATGGCGGCTTCTGATTGGTCGGCTAGATTCTTATCCGCCACGTGTCAGATAAGAATTAGAGAGCCAATAATGATGCTGAAGTGGCGGTGACGTGGCGACACGGCAAAGTGACTGTCGGCACCATAGAATTGCGACACGTGGCACTTCCTAATTGGCTGATGATGATGTGGCAGTGAGGTGGCAAGTTGACTCGGTCAACCTGGTGATGTGGACGATGACGTGGCAAAGATGTGGAGTGACACATGGCGAAACATGGCGATGGTGACTGTTGGCACCGTAGGATGATGACACGTCGCACGTCGCATGTTAGCAGATCGGCTGTGATAATGACACGTGGCACGGCGCACGTTAGCAAAGTCAAATTTTCTCAGATTCTGATTTGTGGACCCGGCGCACGTTAGCACTGTTCGGCGTATTTTAGGCGTCGCGACGCGGGAAATTACCAAAATGCCCTTTTCGTGCATTTTTCACTGTTTTGGCCTAAATCACCTCCAGAGTGTCCTGAAACTTTATTTATCTATAAAATAACACAAAACACATCAAAATATTCATAAGACTCAAGAAACTATACAAAATATTAGGTTAAATGAGTGGGAAATAGTGATAGAATTACCACTTATCACACCCCTAAACCTAACATTTTGCCAGTCATCGAGCAAAACATAAAATAACATAATAAAATTTAACTAAGCCACTTTCGTAGGGATCACGGTTGCATTTAGCGTATGCAACAAGCCTTTAAACCCCTAGGTGTCCCTAGTGGACGAGTTTTAGTCTCGTGAGGGTTTACAGTAATGATACCCACAAACATTTTAAAAAAGTAAAAAGGTAGTAAAACTAATGCACACAAAAGTAAAAAGACAAGCGAAAAGAGAATAAAGATGTTAGTGACTAATCAGGTGAAACTTCTACTCCAAGTTACTAGTTGTTTTCTTTCTTTCTAAATTACTGAATAAGTAAATTCTCCGATTATATTTACCATTCTCCATATACACATCCAACAACATATTAAACAACTCATTTTTACCATAACAGTCATAAGTGCAGTTGATAAGAGAGTAATATTTTTGTCCTAAAGTTTTATCAGAATTCACACCTTTTTGCAGCAATGGAATAAATTTTCTCATTTTTCTAATTTTTTTTCTTTGATTTTTTTCTCTATTTTTATTTATATACAATATCTTCCATCTATGTAGCGAGCTTTAGGTCGGTGGCTCCCAAACCAGTTGGCTTTAGGGCACCAGATGTTAAGAAACCCCTACAAACTTAATTACTCAGACTTCAGATATATATATATTTGTAGCATCTTTGATCCATATAGCAAGCTTTGGGCCAGTGACTCCCAAACCAGTTGGTTTTAGGGCACTAGGTGTTAAAACACCCTTACAGACTTAATAACTCGGATCTCAGACGTTTTTTTTTACTCCACTGCTTTTTGAGATGCTTCCTCCAATTAAACTAGAGCACTGAATATTACAAAATTTTCAATTACAGTTCATGTCCGTATGTTTCCATGTATGTTGATAATACCTGTCAACTGAGCATATGAAGATCCATTTTAGTTAGTTTTATGGAGAATTCACAAATTAAATAATTCAAAAGGAAATAAAAAAAAATTAACTTGTTTCGAAATAGGTTTGAGATACGTCTCAGGAGTGGAAACTCCTTACTCGGCTATCTCTTACCAATTTCACCTTTTTAGTCAAAATAAAAACACAATATTTTTGTAATTTTTGAAAATTTTTCAATTTTTTTTTGTATTTTTCGAAAAGATTTTGAACTAAAAATAAAAACAACACACAACTAAAAAGAAGATATTAATCAACTAATTCCCTCCCCCAAACCAAAATGAGACATTGTCCCTAATGTCTTAAACAGTAGAAGAAGAGTTTAGAAGGTAATATCTGGTTAGCTGAAATTCTACAAGAAATTAAAGGTTAAGATCCAGATTAACACGATGCCTCTTACCACGATCGTCCTCAGACCAATTTACCTTTGAAAGGATAGGGTCAACTTGTGGTTCATAGGCTAATAGTTGGTCTATTAGATCCGGAGCAGTTCTGGCAGTAAAAAGTAGTTCTGCTAAAGGTTTTGACACGATCCATTTCTTCGGGCATCATCAAGAAACACACAAACAAAATCATAAAATCCATCAACGTTAAACAGCCCAATTGGTTTCTGTTGTATGTTCAGGTTCGCCCAAGATAGTACTATAAAAATTTCCTCCAATGTACCCAAGCCACCTGGCAAAGCAATAAAAGCATCAGAACGGTTAATCATTTCTACCAGTCGTTCAGACATACCTGGCACGATCAGTTCCTCTCCGTTTGATGGTTCAATAAGATTTGCCTCCGCCAAGGGTTTTGGGATGATTCCCAAAACGTGACTGCCTCATTCCTGTACGGCCTTTAAAATGATCCCCATTAGTCCAAGATTGCCTCCGCTATATACTAAGTGCATATTTCTTGCAGCTAAGACTCGACCCAATTTCAGTGCTGCCTCTACGTATTGTGGTTTAGTACCAACACTACTACCACAAAACACACAGATGTTTTCAACTCATCTTCTTGAAGTGGCTTCCATGTTTTACTCTGGATGTCTTCAAAAGTGCAATGATTAGTTGAATTTATAACACATGAAAAGGGTGAGTAAAATAATAGCACTAGTACCTGCCAAATGACAATTATTATTTAAATAGTAAAATAAATCGTGGTAGTCAAAAAGGTCTGGATCATGTCGGAGAAAATAAAAGAAAACAACAAAAAAAATCACAATTATTAGGAAAAGACAAAGAGATATAATATGTACAAGAATTTACAGTTTGATTGACGTCTATGCATCAGGGACAAGCTTCCCATCCAATTTTCTTATAAATTGGCAAACATGGTCTTTTTGAGTCAGATTCCCAAGACTTAACTGTTGTCTTTCTTTTTGGAATTGTGTATGTAATCTGCGAAAGACTATATGAACATATCCATTGGGATGCGTCTCAAGAGTCGAAGATATATCATCTAAAGACTCCTTACTCAAGTCATCCCTAATGAATTTAATTTTGTCTTCGCGATTATCAGACACCATTCCTAAAGAATGACAACGAGTATTGCAATTCCAGCGTGCACATTTGTAACAAACACCCATTTGCTTAGCTCTATGTTTCTTTGCATAGGTGCTTCTTCCAAAACCAGGCAGATGTGAAATAAAAGAGTCAGCAGACTCACCTGCCAATCGGACTCGTGCTTCAATTACCCAACGAATGTCATTTGGAACACCGTGAATTGTTAGTAGTCTCATCCGTTCCAAGCGAGCTTTGTAAACTTTCATCAGAGATTTTTGAGAGAGAAAGGAAATTGCTTGTGAAGATTTGCTATAGCTTCTTCCATTCTGAAATGACTTAATCTGCAAAAACTAAACACACAAAATTAAATCACACCAAATCACAATATATACAAAAATTGCAAGGGTTGCCTCCCTGCGAACGCTAAGTTTAAAGTCGTCAGCTAGACTTTACTTCTCGATCATTAGGCTGGATTTGAAAGTGTGACACTTTCTTTTTGTCGCTCAAATGATTCTCCCCAGTAGTGCTTGACACGCTGACTGTTAACCTTGAATGTGTTGTTGGTATTAGGATCCAGTAACTCAACAGCTCCATAAGGTAAAACCTGAGTGATCACAAATGGACCTGACCACCTAGATTTCAACTTTCCAGTGAAAAGTTTCAACCTCGAGTTGTACAACAACACCTGCTTCCTTGGTTCCAACTGTCTGTGCACTATTTTTTGGTCATGCCATTTTTTGGTCTTTTCCTTGTACAATTTGGCATTCTCATAAGCCTGTACGCGAAATTCCTCCAATTCGTTGAGTTAGTGAAGTCTTTTCTCTCCTACAGCTTGTGAATCAAAATTCAACTTCTTCAGTGCCCAGTACGCCTTGTGCTCAAGCTCAACTGGCAGATGGCACGCTTTCCCAAACACTAATCGATATGGGGACATACCAATGGGTGTCTTGTAAGCTGTCTAGTAGGCCCATAATGCATCATCTAGTTTTGTAGACCAGTCCTTCCTTGTTGATCCAACAGTTCTCTCCAAGATTCTTTTGATCTCCCTGTTTGAAACCTCAACCTGTCCATTTGACTGTGGATGGTAAGCTGTGGCAACCTTGTGAGTAACTCCGTATTTGGATAGGAGTGCATCAAAGTATCTGTTGCAGAAATGAGAGCCACCATCACTGATGATTGCATGAGGTGTTCCGAACCGAGTGAAAATGTTCTTTTTCAGGAATTTGATCACCACTTTTGAATCATTGGATGGCAATGCAATTGCTTCAACCCATTTAGAGACGTAGTCTACAGCAACCAGGATGTACAGGTTTCCGAATGATGGAACAAACGATCCCATGAAATCTATACCCCACACATCGAATATTTCCACTTCTAGAATGTTTTGCAATGGTCCTTCGTTTCTCCTGGAAATATTCCCGTTCTCTGGCACCTGTCACATTGAAAAGCAAAAAGATAAGCATCTTTAAAAAGAGTGGGCCAAAACAAACCTGATTGAAGGACTTTGGCTGCAGTTTTGTTTCCGCTGAAGTGTCCGCCATATGGTGATGAATGACAATGCTGCAAAACACTGTTGACCTCCTCCTGTGGAACACATCATCTCAATAATTGATCAGCACACCGTTTGAACAGGTACGGCTCATCCCAGACATAATGTAGTTGAAGAACTTCTTTCGTTGCTAAGTTGTCCATTCCAACGGCCATTTTCCTGACACAATGTAGTTGTAATAGTCAGCATACCAAGGGACTTCCTGTTGTTTCATGGCAAACAGCTGTTCTTCTGGAAAAGTTTCTTTGATTGACAGATCTTTGTCAGCTGTTTCTCCATTCTCGAGCCTCGATAGATGATCTGCCACATGATTCTCTGTCCCTTTCCTGTCTCGAATCTCCACGTCAAATTCTTGTAGAAGAAGTATCCAACGGATCAATCTGGGTTAGGCATCCTTCTTCGTGATCAAGTATTTGATTGCTGAATGATCTGTGTAGACCACCACTTTGGGACCCAGCAGATAGGAGCGAAATTTGTCAAAAGCGAACAAAACTGCAAGTAATTCCTTTTCAGTGGTTGTGTAGTTGAGTTGAGCTTCATTCAGAGTTCGGCTGGAGTAGTAAATGGTGTGGAAAATCTTTGCTTTACGTTGTCCCAAAACTGCACCTACAGCAAAGTCACTAGCATCGCACATCACTTCAAATGGAAGGGTCCAGTCTAGTGCTACAATGATGGGGGCAGAGACCAGCTTCTGTTTTAAGATCTCAAAAGCTTCCTGGCATTCTTTGGTGAAGTTGAAAGACACATCTTTCTCCAGAAGATTGCAAAGAGGTTTTGCAATTTTGGAAAAGTCTTTGATAAATCTCCTGTAAAAATCTGCATGTCCAAGAAAACTTCGAATACCTTTTACTGATGTTGGTAGAGGTAGTTTTTCAATTGTCTCTATCTTTGCTTTGTCTACCTCAATCCCCTTTTGTGAGATCCGGTGTCCAAGAACAATGCCTTCATGCACCATAAAGTGGTATTTCTCCCAGTTGAGTACCAGGTTTGTATCTTCGTACCTTTGTAACACATGTTCCAAATTTTGCAAACAATGGTCAAAATAATCTCCAAACACAGAAAAGTCATCCATGAAAACCTCCATACTCTGCTCCAGCATGTCTGAGAAGATGGCCATCATGCAACGCTGGAATGTGGCAGGGGCATTACATAATCCAAATGGCATTATGCGGAAAGCAAAAGTACCATAGGGACATGTAAATGTAGTTTTCTCCTGGTCTTCTGGTGCGATGGCAATCTGATTGTACCCTGAATATCCGTCCAGAAAGCAATAGAACTCATGTCCTGCCAGTCTGTCTAACATCTGGTCAATGAATGGTAGCGGAAAATGATCATTCTTCGTGGCTTTGTTCAGCTTCTTGTAGTCCATGCAGACTCTCCATCCAGTCACCGTTCTTGTTGGGATTAGCTCGTTCTTTTCATTGGTAACCACAGTAATTCCTCATTTCTTTGGCACACACTGCATAGGACTTACCCAACTGTTGTCTGAGATGGGGTAAATGATGCCAGCATCTAACCATTTGATGATTTCTTTCTTCACGACTTCCTTCATGATTGGATTAAGTCGCCGTTGATATTCCACTGTAGGTTTGTACTCATCGTTCATCAGGATCTTGTGCATGTAAAATGATGGACTAATGCCTTGAATGTCTGCTATAGTCCAGCCAATGGCTTTCTTGTGCTCTTGTAACACTCTCAGCAATTTTTCTTCCTGCTCTAATGTTAGTGAAGAAGAAATAATAACAGGTAATTCATAAGAGTTTCCAAGAAATGCATACCTGAGATGGCTCGGAAGTAACTTCAGCTCCAATTGTGGTGGTTCTTCAATTGAGGGCTTGATCCGGTCTTTCTTTGGCAGTTCCAAGCTTTCAACTGGTGGCATTGCTTTGAATCAGAATGGTTTGTCAATGTAGTTGATACATTCTAGGATTTCAGCATCTAGCTCATTGTCAGTCATGTTGGTGATGCAAGCTTCAAGTGTATCTGTGAGATTTGGCTCAGTATTTTGAACGATAGTATCAACAACATCAACTCTGAAGCATTCTTCTTCATTTTCATCGCTTAGGAATTTCATGGCTTTGAAAACATTAAAGGTCACTTCTTGGTCCTGCATTTTCATGGTCAGTTCTCCTTTTTGCACATCAATCACAGTTTTACCTGTAGCCAATAATGGTCTCCCAAGAATGATAGGTATTTCTTTGTCTTATTCCATGTCAAGGATGATGAAATCTGCTGGGAGAATTAGTTTGTCTAATTTGACCAGCACATCTTCAACAACACCTCTTGGAAATGCGAGTGTTCGGTCAGTAAGTTGCAATGAAACTGAGGTAGGCATTGCTTCTCCAATCTGCAGTTTCCTGTAAATAGAAAAATGCATCAAGTTAACACTAGCACCTAAATCACATAAAGCCTTACCGATATAATGTTCTCCAATGGTGCATGGAACTGTGAAACTGCCAGGTTCTTTCAACTTCGGGGGAAGTTTCCTCTGAATAATGGCGCTGCATTCTTCCGTTAATGCTAATGTTTCGTAGTCTCCCAATCTCCATTTTCGTGAAAGAATGTCTTTCATGAATTTGACATAACTGGGCATTTCTTCTAAGGCTTCTGCAAATGGGATGTTGATGTGCAGCTTTTTGAAAACCTCCAGGAATCGAGCAAACTGCTTGTCCAGATTGTTTTTCTGAAGACGCTGAGGAAAATGTGGAGGTGGAATGATTCTTTCTGGTTCTTTTTCCTTTGCTTCTTTTTCTTTTGCTTCTTTTTCCTCCATCTGTTTCTCAGCTTCTTTTGTAACTTCTTCTTAGGACATCTTGATTCCAACATCTTTGTTAATTTCAGTACCGCTTTTCAAAGTAATGGCTTGACATTGCTTCTTCCCTCGGTTCCTTGGATTTGGTTCTGTGTTGCTAGGAAGATTACCTGGTGGTCTGTAACTCTGAGCATTGGCCAGTTGTCCGATTTGATTCTCCGGTGCTTTGATGGAAACTGATTGGCTCTGAAAGATAGCATCGTACTTTTTTAACTGAGCCAGCACTTCTGCTATTCCTGGTTCATTGGCCTGCTCCTAGCCTTTGTTCGGTTGCTGGAATCCAGGTGGTGGATAGTTCTGCTGTTGGCCTGAATTGTTGCTCCATGAAAAATTAAGATGATTCATCCACCCTGGGTTGTAGGTGTTGGAATATGGATTGTTCCCCTGTCTGTTGAAATTGTTGACATAATTCACCGTTTCTTCAAGTTGGTTTGGTTCTGGTGCTCCTCCATATGGTGAACTTGTGGATCTAATGGTAAGAATCTCCATGAATTTGCATATCTGATCTAGCTTGGCGTTGATGTTGGATAATATGACCCATAGCGTCACTATTTGTACATATCATAGTGTTGTTGTACAAATTAACTATGTGACAAGGAAATTGCACTCTCATCATTTGTGATTAGATCACCTTAGATATATAAATGAAGAGAGGTCCCTATGATTAGTTCCTGGATTGAGATGATATGAGACAGTATCAGTCCACGAAGGATTAATCATTAAATATCCCTAGTCGTAGTATTATCGAGACTGGACATCGATAATGCGGAATAGACTAGTATTGCACTTGTGCGCGTTGTGAGGGCACAACAACATAGTTCTCATATATTTGGGTATTGGATACTCATGCAAGTGCGATAGGAGGTTGTGTTTCACCGATGGTACGGGAAACAGCTTCGCTCTGGATAGACCCCTCGGAATCCCATTGGTATTATGACTATGTGTCTATGGGAGTCCGACATCAGGGTAGGTGTGTATGGTCTTAACCTGAGACTTGCACCGCTAATGCTTACGATAATCAATATACTTTAGTTGAGGTCGTCTAGGACTCTAACCGGTTCTGTGTACGCCAATGCTGGGTATATTGAGAATTGTAGAGTATTGGGTGTGATGTCAAGACGGAAGTATCACTCCAGTAATAGTGGAGATGATGTCACGCAGGATACGGAATTAGTGCTCTTAAGTGCTGGCCGGCCATCGGGAAATTATGACAAGGTCATGTATATCCGATTATAGAGACTAGTTACCAGACATCCGATATGTGCTTCGGACGGGGCAGACACTTATCCAGCCCCAGCCCTAGCACGTGACTATCCGATACTGGGCCGATATACACGATACTTGGTATACTACGCTTGATATAGATCTTAAATATTCTTAGATGAATATGACCGGAGAATTGGATAGACTTCGTGCTTTGCTAGAAGCCGATCTTGTCTCGTAAATCGGTAGAACGTAGTACTTGGTACGTACGTAATTCGGATATTCCGACGACCGTATTTACTGCCGAATTATCCAGGGATCTCATGGCTCGCTTCCCGATAATGCACCGATGACGCATAACTCGCACTCATTAATAATCTGGGATTATATAGAAGAAAGAGAAAATTATCTAGGATTAATTACGGAGATATTTTATCTGGGATAAAATATCGTCTAAAGAGAGAGAATGATTAATTTAGAATTAATCGATAAATTAATATATTCGATATATTAAACGAAATTGGATTTCAACGCGAAATTGAAATTGGATTTTAATTCGGGCGAACGAATTAATTTAGAATTAATTCGTTAGCGACGTGAATAGTGAATTCGCTAGGCGTAATCATTTAATTACGACGTGACGGAAAACTCGCTAATTAGGAATTAGCGAAACCGAGCCCAAGTGTGATTGCGAGCGTATTCGTATTTCGAATTCGAGTGCGGCGACGTAAGTCACATCAAGCGTCAAATCATTCGTCACATCAAGCGTCAAATCAAATGTCACTTTGAGTGATGTGATTGATTGATGTGATTGATTGATTGAAAGACTTACATCACTTTATTAAAGTGATGAATAGTTGATGTAAGTTGTTGGAATAGTGTTGGTGGTTGAGAAGGCCATTTCCATTTGATTTTATTTGATAAATAAAATGGTATATGCTTATTATTTTTGGAAAATATATAAAGCAAATTTTGGTGTAATTCATTTACCAAGTCAACCATTACACACTCCTCCATTTCTTCTCTCTTTCTCACGCCCAAATGGCTTCATCTCCTTCTTCTTCACAGCTCACTGCCGTGAGCTAAATGGGGAGCAATGAGTGTGTTTTTGTTGCAAAAACACAAGTGCTAGCACACTTACGAGACTTGCGAAGGTGTTAGGGAAGTCCACACTGATGAGCGGATCCGTTCGACGAAGCTTGGAGCTTGACGAATGACCAAATTTGAAGCCAAAACAGTGAGTTTATTCACTGCAGTTCACGCCCAAAACAGTGGGGAATTCAAGTTTTGTTGCTTGCCGCGTCTCTCAACCGATCGATGTGAGTATTCCGCTACCTCCGTTGATGTATTCACACATGATTTCATTGCTTGTATGATCTTGGGACCTAGATAAAACCTAACAATGGCATCAAGAGCTATAGGTTCAAGCATGAAAAATTGTAGGGCTTAAAATTGGGTATTTTGTATTTGAGCATGATTTTATAAAATTGGATGTTTGAGCATGCTTAATATATGTTATATTGAATATTGATTTGATCAATTTCAACAAAATGTGATTGGATCAATTTTGCCCAAAAATGTTACCTTGGCCGAATGTGGATGAATTTTGGATTCTTGGAATTTTTTGGTTTTGATTCATTGGATGAGTTAGAATCATGTAGGATGATGTTAATTTGAAGTCAATTAGATTGAATTTTGAATTGAACATAAACCCCAAAATTCTCATGTTGGCCGAATTGGTGAATGCCCTTGAATGTCTTGGTAATTTTGATTTTGTGACATTGGATGTGTATGAAATCAAATTGGATGGTGATTTAATGTCGATTGTGGGTTCGATTGGATTGAAACCAAATCGGACACAAAATCACTCCCTTGGCCGAGACTAAGTAGCATGTTAAAATGGGTTTGATTTTTTCATTTATGTGTTGGACATGTGATGATGATAATGAACATGATTAATTGGACTAATTTCATGTTTTGGAAATATTGATTTGGGTGATTAATCATGTAATGCACTTTAAGTAATTAAATGCGGAATTGGATTCATGTAATTTAGTTATTTAGGCCTTAATTGGATTTGGGCTTCTAATGTTGTAATTGGGCTAATTGGGCTTGATTTTATCAAGTTGGGTTTAGGCCAAAAGGATTGGATCCAATTGGGCCCAAAACCACTACCATAAAGCCCAAATGCAACTTATAAACCTTTAAAGTTTAATTGGGCCTAATGGGCCTAATTGATTTCTGGGCTTATGGGGTAACTCCTTGATTGGGCTTTGGTTGCCGAAGCCCACACCTTAAAGAAATAATTAAAGCCCATTAGACTTGAATTGAATTGACGTTGGACGTTAATCGGGCTTTGAGACCCGAAGCGATTAATTTGGATTTGGAATTTAAGTCGTTAAAGGTTTATTAAATAAAGTGTAATATTTAATTTGGAATTGAATAGTGAATTAGTATTAAATACATGCTAATTGGATTTAATGATGTAGTTTAATTTAATTCATGAATTCGTACTTTGAGTACTTATTCGCAAAAACGAGTTTGACTCGAGCAAAATCAAATCGTTGTTTGAACATTGGATGATCACATAATTATCAGATTAATTAATTTGATTAGATTGATTGATAGCATGCTTATGTGTGAATACGGGGTTGTGATGAATGAATAATGTATATCGGATGGATATTAGTCGGGTGGGGCAAATTTTGGAAATTGTTGTAATAAATTCGATTTATTAAATTGGACCTGCGTGTCCAGCCTTATCACCTTTATTCTCTTTGTATTCTCTTCTCACCTATTCCCCTCAATGTAAATGAGGTTCTTTAGAAGTGTAGTGTAACGGGGTGTAGAAGTAATACAATGCTAGCTTGAGTGAGAAAGTCAGAGATTTGATCTAGGATCAATGTAAAGTATCCATCCGCATCATTATTATTATTTTTTTTATACTCGCTTTATATCGCTTTATATATTAGAATGCATGTTTAAGGGTTTGTATGATGATGAGACCTTAACAAAGATAATGAAATTGGTAGCCAATTCGCACGCGAAAAGCCCTCATCAAATATCATGCGTCTTTTCCTTCCATTGAGTGATTCTTGCTCAAGATCCTAGATTGGCATGGGTTGTTGGCCAAAGTCAAGCCCTTGTCCGTCGAAGATGTGTTTGAATCACGAGGCTTTGTTCCATTGTCTTGTCCAAGTTGTGGTTTGTTGGCCAAAGTCAAGACCACTTCTTGTCCATCGACATTGATTACGAAGCTTCCATGGTCAATGGGTCCGCGCTTGACTGGGATCATCAGGTTTGTTGTGCCAAAGCCAAGGCCTAGTTGATTCAGAGGAAAAAGGTTAGGCTATATATTGGATATATAGGCATATATAAGATATATGTTTCGGACTTGGATGTCCACCTACTAGATCTAGGAGTTGGATGAGATCCAATTGATCTTTGAGATCTACCTAGTTAATTATCATACAATTTGTTGGCCAAAGTCAAGATTGTGTGATATTTAACGGGATCCTAGCCCACTAGGAAACACGGTTTCCCGAGTACTCGACAGAGGGTTAGAGGCTCGACGAAAAATAGTGGGAGGCAAGAATTGAATTTGCAATATTCGTTCAATTACTCGCCAAACGCGCTCAAATAAATATCACTCGTCATATATTAAAAAGTATTAGTTGGACTAATATTTATTGTTGTTTTAATAAAAAGTTGGACTGTATTACACTTGATTATATATAATTGGATTATATTAATCAATATATTTGAATTAATTAATTTCAGTTTACAGTTGATTTTATAATTGGATTATAGTAATCAATGTAATTGAGGTTAATTAATTTGGATTATATTTGATTATATAGTTGGACTATTATAATCATTATAATATATATAGTACCACTAATCGTTGATTAAATAGTTGGACTATTGTAATCAAGATAAAAATTGAAAAGTTGGATATTTAAAATAATCTGGGATTAAAATATTTTAAATGATTTAATTTTCAAATTGGGAATAAATAATAGGTTACTTATTTGATAAAATAACTTATTATACCTTAAGCCCAAAATTAAGCAAATAAGTAGAGCATAAAATCTTTGGAAGATTTATGTGATGATGACTTTAATGCTTAATTAATATACTTGTCATAAATCTAATTTTAGATTTAATAAGTATTAAAATTGCAATAAATAATTCTTGGAGAATTAATTAACTATTCTAGAGGTGAAAAGTCAAAGTTTGCAATTGGGCATGTAGCACGAGGTGCACATTGTTTCGATATTCTAAAAACCAAGACTTGGCCTAAGGTTCTGAAATATTGAAAATGATAATTGACATATCCCAAAGTGACTACCATTTGGATATGGCATCACGAAGGAATTAAAGAAAGGGCAAGGCTCTGACTTTAAAAATTTGTCAAGTTATGTTCACTACTAGTATTGAAATTAGATTTTAAATACTTAGTGTGGTACATAAAATATATGTATTGATGTTCAGAATCTGCTTTGAGCAAGATACTGACTTCAAACTGAGATTACTCTGCGAATCGGAAACAGGACGAAAGTCGCTGTTTCGACCGTAGATACCTAATTTAGGAACTACCCTTCGGGTGTGTACTTAATTAGGTACTGTTATAATGTAACTAGTTTGACTAGAGACATTATCTCTATATCAGTGTTTAATCCGTTGCGGATAAACCTTTATATTCTAGAACACTAAAGTGTTTCATTATATAAAGATGAATAAGATAAACACATTAGATGTGAATAACAGAATTTATATTTTGAATATAATTAAAATCTCAAAACATATAAAATGACAAATAAATAGCTCAAATTGATTTGATCAATAGAGACTTATTTGTGGCATTGTTGTCTGGGACACAATTATACAAGACTCGTATATCCACACTTTTGAAGAGTGGGTACTAGGACTGATTTGACTATTCAAATAAAGTCTACGAATCTAGTTTATTAGGTAAAGTACCTAAAACACTATTTACTTGGTAATAGTGAAAATGCCATCGATCTGTTAGCCCTATTCATTGTGAAGTTAGTGGGCCCATATCTAGCTAGGCTAGATGTGAACATGAATATTTCGTGACCTTAACGGATGTGGTATCACGTTATGGTTATGTGTTTCTTTTGAAGAACACAAATCGGGAACTTTTAGAGTTTCGACACGAAGTAGATAAACAGATCGACTATAGTATTATGCCGTCACGGTAAGACCGTAATGGAAAATACTTAAGCAGTAAGTTTCAAATATACATGAAAGAGTATAGTATTCTTTCAGATGAGGACTCCTCCCGAGACACGTCAGTTAGACGGTGTGTCCGAACGAAAACCGAATTTTGTTGGACATGATAAGGTTTATCACGAGTCGCTCTCAGCTATCATTTCCTTCAACATGATATGTATTAACAGTGCAAAACTTATTTAGAATAAGGTTCTATATAAATCTGTTTGACAGATATCATATAGGATATGAACATGAAAGAAACAGGGTTTCTCATTCCTAATAATTTGGGTATGCCGGGCATAACGTTTGGATGATACCAAATTAGAACCCAAATTGGATAAGTGTCATACATAGGTTATCCTAAAGAAAACAATAAGTATAGTACTTATATATCTCACAAGAGAACATGTGATTGTTGCTCGCCATGCAGTTTTCCTAAGAGGAATACCGATATGCAGTGGTAAGTGGGAGGACAGTAAAACACGATGAAAATCGGGGTAATACTGTTCAAGGCACGAAGTCCGTAATGGAATACAAATAGTTCATCAAGGATGAAACTAAACCATTAATCTTCAAATACACAAGAACCGCGTAGATCGGAGAAAATCAGAAAACAACCTGGGGTATGAGTTTCTGAAGTAACCCCTTGAAGATGTAAATCTTATGGAGGTATACCAACCGACTACGTACAAGGAAGTAATACAAGGTATCAACTCCCTTTTATGGCAAAGCGCCATGAGTCCGAAATGGATTCCATGTATAACAACTATGTTTGGATACTAGTTGTTGTACCGCAAGGCATTATGCCTATTGGTACTGTAAACGTCTTCAAGGAAGACATACATGGATGGCAACATACCAACGTACAAAGCTAGGCTTTGGACGGAAAGGTATCGTTATCAACATTGTGTTGATTACGGTTCAACCTTTTACCTGTTGCCATGGTAAATCCATTTTGAAGATGCTTGTAAATACTCCATATTTCATTTATGAAATACGTCAGTTGTAGATCAAAATCGCTTTCCTGAAAAGGAAACCTCTTGGAGGATGCTTACAACATCCTGACGATTTTGTATAACCGACAAACAAGGTTTGCGGGTTATTCGATCCATGTTTGGATTGAAGCAAGCATAAGGTTCTTGGAACTGTCGTTTTGAAATAATCATAATGGTTTATGATTTGACTCAAAACGAAATATTTTGTGTGTATGAGGAGGTTAGTGGGAGAGCACTGATAATGAAATTCCCATAAAGCAATTGGTGAAAGCTTGGCTTTCATAGAAATTCTCCGTAGAATTCTGGAGAGTAACAACCTTTATTCAAGGAATAAAGATCTACTGGGATAGATTGGAAGTTGTTAACACTCTCTGGGAAATTGTACATTTAAAATGTACTTGATATGGTGTCTCATACGCTTTGAGCATATGGAGTCACAATCAGGACAATCCAAGTGATAGTCACTGGATTGAAGTTAAGGACATCTATTAGTATCTTAGAGAACTAAAGATGTTGTCTAAAACTATGGAGAAGGAGAACTTGAAGTGACTGGGATCACTGCCGCAAGTTTCCAAACAGTTAAATACTGCGGTACTATAAGTTTGAATAACGGGACAGTGAGCTGGAAATCTTCCGAGCAAGATACTGTTGCCGAATAAACAACAAATGCGGATTATTGCTGCAGCTGAGGCAGTAATAGAAGCCATTTGGGTCGATAATAAATCTAATTAGATTAGATATAGTTCTGTTAGCAGCTGAGCTAGGCGTCAGCGCAAGGCTAAAGAATTAAAGGTCTCATCGACGATCCAGATATATACTTCTATATTCATCTGATTCGTTCGGATCATACATCGTGGCGATGTGATGATCGTATAAATCGTGTCAGACGATAATCATGCAAATCCGCTGACGAAAACCTTTTCTCAGCAATTTGAGCGAACCGTACATAGTTCAGGTGTTCGACACTTGAGTGACTGGCTATGTGCCAAGTGGGAGATTGTTGGATAATATGACCCATAGCGTCACTATTTGTACATATCATAGTGTTGTTGTACAAATTATCTATGTGACAATGAAATTGCACTCTCATCATTTGTGATTAGATCACCTTAGATATATAAATGAAGAGAGGTCCCTATGATTAGTTCCTGGATTGAGATGATATGAGGCAGTATCAGTCCACGAAGGATTAATCATTAAATATCCCTAGTCGTAGTATTATCGAGACTGGACATCGATAATGCGGAATAGACTAGTATTGCACTTGTGCGCCACAACAGCATAGTTCTCATATATTTGGGTATTGGATACTCATGCAAGTGCGATAGGAGGTTGTGTTTCACCGATGGTACGGGAAACAGCTTCGCTCTGGATAGACCCCTCGGAATCCCATTGGTATTATGACTATGTGTCTATGGGAGTCCGACATCAGGGTAGGTGTGTATGGTCTTAACCTGAGACTTGCACCGCTAATGCTTACGACAATCAATATACTTTAGTTGAGGTCGTCTAGGACTCTAACCGGTTCTGTGTACGCCAATGCTGGGTATATTGAGAATCGTAGAGTATTGGGTGTGATGTCAAGACGGAAGTATCACTCCAGTCATAGTGGAGATGATGTCACGCAGGATACGGAATTAGTGCTCTTAAGTGCTGGCCGGCCATCGGGATATATGACAAGGTCATGTATATCCGATTATAGAGACTAGTTACCAGACATCCAATATGTGTTTCGGACGGGGCAGACACTTATCCAGCCCCAGCCCTAGCACGTGACTATCCGATACTGGGCCGATATACACGATACTTGGTATACTACGCTTGATATAGATCTTAAATATTCTTAGATGAATATGACCGGAGAATTGGATAGACTTCGTGCTTTGCTAGAACCGATCTTGTCTCGTAAATCGGTAGAACGTAGTACTTGGTACGTACGTGATTCGGATATTCCGACGACCGTATTTACTGCTGAATTATCCGGGGATCTCATGGGTCGCTTCCCGATAATGCACCGATGACGCATACTCGCACTCATTAATAATCTGGGATTATATAGAAGAAAGAGAAAATTAATCTAGGATTAATTACGGAGATATTTATCTGGGATAAAATATCGTCTAAAGAGAGAGAATGATTAATTTAGAATTAATCGATAAATTAATATATTCGATATATTAAACGAAATTGGATTTCGACGCGAAATTGAAATTGGATTTTAATTCGGGCGACGTGAATAGTGAATTCGCTAGGCGTAATCATTTAATTCGACGCGACGGAAAACTCGCTAATTAGGAATTAGCGAAACCGAGCCCAAGTGTGATTGCGAGCGCATTCGTATTTCGAATTCGAGTGCGGCGACGCAAGTCACATCAAGCGTCAAATCATTCGTCACATCAAGCGTCAAATCAAATGTCACTTTGAGTGATGTGATTGATTGATGTGATTGATTGATTGAAAGACTTACATCACTTTATTAAAGTAATGAATAGTTGATGTAAGTTGTTGGAATAGTGTTGGTGGTTGAGAAGGCCATTTTCATTTGATTTTATTTGATAAATAAAATGGTATATGCTTATTATTTTTGGAAAATATATAAAGCAAATTTTGGTAATTCATTTACCAAGTCAACCATTACACACTTCCTCCATTTCTTCTCTCTTTCTCACGCCCAAATGGCTTCATCTCCTTCTTCTTCACAGCTCACTGCCGTGAGCTAAATGGGGAGCAATGAGTGTGTTTTTGTTGCAAAAACACAAGTGCTAGCACACTTACGAGACTTGCGAAGGTGTTAGGGAAGTCCACCCATGAGGCGGGATCCGTTCGACGAAGCTTGGAGCTTGACGAATGACCAAATTTGAAGCCAAAACAGTGAGTTTTTATTCACTGCAGTTCACGCCAGCCCAACAATGGGGAATTTCAAGTTTTGTTGCTTGCCGCGTCTCTCAACCGATCGATGTGAGTATTCCGCTACCTCCGTTGATGTATTCACACAAGATTTCATTGCTTGTATGATCTTGGGACCTGATAAAACCTAACAGTTGACTGCTGTATTGGCTCCACTTTCATAAATTCCTGCAATTCTTTGGATCATGTTGTAACATCCCGCCTAAGCCAGGATGCTACCAGCAGGAGACAGGCTAATCCTACCTCCATAAGCCTCTTAACTCTGACGAAAATCCGGCATGACCTCTGCTAAAAGTCATGCAACCTGGATCAAGTCCAGCACCATTAACAACCTATAGGGCCCGGACACAATATATCACTAACATAAACAACTCAAGACAAAATATGATTGGGCTCTGTGCCCGAAAATGCATATAAACAAAAACTTTTACAAACTACACTTCATACAATTCAATTCTCTACAACTAGACTTATTACAACTTGACTCTGATACTCCCAAGACCTGGTGACTGGCTGACTGCAACGCTGCTATCCGGCTCCTCAAGCTCTGGTGTCTGTGGTTAACCGATCAGGTCACCAACCTGCAAAACTCAAACACTGTTGTGGTGTGAGTCATAAGACTCAGTAAGTAACTATGCTCATTCCTTGAGCATCAAGCACATGCAAAGTCTGGGTCATGTTTCTGTATTAACCTGCGATGTCTATGTGATCATGCAAATATAAATTAAGTTTAATCTTAATATTGATTCCAATCCATTTAACAATTATATTACTTTATCACTAATCCTCTATATCTGACTACACACATACTTTAAATCATGTTTCTTATTTACATCTTCAACATCCATAACAGACATCAAGTTTCTATTTTACTAACTATATATCAAAATCCATCACACTTTTGCTGCGCTACTCTGATTTTTCTCTTTACCTTCCTGTATACTATGTGCTAATCTAGATTAGGCAATTATAATAACTTCCTTACTCTTTCTATCTTGAAATATCATCAAATCGGTTATATTAAAACATTATTTCTGTCAAACATTTAATCCACTACCACCAACCATGTATACATGCATGTGTTATTAGATCATCATGTTATAACATCTTTACAATATGTTCTTTCAAAGTGAGCATACAACTCATATAGTCATCAATAATGTATATGCATTTAACTAAAATCATGCTATCATGCACTAGTATTTAACACAATGTTACTTCTATATGAATATGCCTCACACAGATATTAACCATATATACATATTAATGCAATCATGCCATTAAACATTTATGCCAAACTATATGCATAATAGTAATTTATATTCTACTCTCGCATGTCATGCTTTTAGAAAAATACTTTTTGGAAATCTTTTCTGAAAAACTGCTTTCTGAAAACTCTTTCTGAAGCTCTGTTTGAAAATCTCTTAATAAAACTTATCTTTCTAAAATCATGCTTTGAATCTCTGGTTTCTGGAAACTATTTCTAAAATCTTGTTTCTGAAAACTGGTTACTGGGAATCTGAAAACTGAAAACTCTTTCTGAAAATCTTTATTTTTCTTGTACTTCTTTCTAAAACCGTCTTTCTAAGTTCTTTTCTGAAACTCTTTTCTGAAATCTGAAATCTTTTTTCTGAAAACCAAATCTCCGTCGGTAGGCGCATCTCCGCCCGTAGGCGCATCTCCGCCCGAAGGCGCATCTCCGCCCGAAGGCGCATCTCCGCCCGTAGGTGCATCTCTGCCCGAAGGCGCATCTCCGCCCAGGAATGTACCATCTGAGCGCTGAGGATCTAGGAGCGTCCCCTCAGTCCTCCACATGTGCACATGTATCTAAATCCGTCAATTTCAACTGAATCTCAAGTTACATACTGGGGTGAGTTTTTACCTCATGCCCCGAAAACATAAAACCATAAAACTCATGCTTTAAATCTCAAAACTGTATCAACATTTTCTGAAAATATTTCTTTTTAAAAAAAACTTTCAACGCCTTTCTTTAAAACCCTTTGAAGTTCCAATACCATTTTTAGATTATCATGAATGTACATGTATGTATTCATGCACTCATATAAACTAATGACTTATGTATTCTTATTCTTTCATGCTTTGATCTTTAACTATCTTATGTTTTATATACTTATACTATCATCGGTATACTCTGCATGCATCATACAAATTCTATACACATTTATTTCCATCACCATTATACAATCTCCTAAATTCCTTTCTTGATTTCAGTTTTAATATCAATCTAATCCTCATATTTATGCACCCACCTTTACATACACGTACAACCATCATAAACCAATGCATGGCTCACTCATATATAAGTAATTTGATCCATGTGTTATGAGTTTATTATTGTTAGCTGAGGATAGTTCATTATTACTCTTTCTTTCATGAAAACATTCAAAGCTCTTAAAGATACTTGATTCAACATCATATTCAATTTCAGTCTTTAAAAAAAAATTATTTACTGTTATACTTAGGGGTGTTCATAGGGTCGGGTCAACCCGCGACCCGACCCGACCCGACCCGACCTGCAATGACCCGACCTGACCCGGTCGGGTTTATTAATTTTAAAATGCATTTTCGGGTCAACCCGAACCCGACCCGAAAAATCGAATCGGATCACGGGTTTCGGGCAAGAAAATCGGGTCTGACCCGACCCGACCCGAAGCAAGTAATATTACAATTATAATATATATTTTTTTCATGATACGATTTTGACAAGAAATAGTTGTAGCTGAAGTGGTAATGTCCTTGTTTGATCATCTGGTGTTCCATGGTTCGAATCCTACCATCCTCAAATTTTGAAAATTTTAATTTTTAAATAAAAGGTTGAAGGTGGGATTCGAACTCTTGATTAGGAGGATATAAACCAGACATTTCACCAATTCGGCTACTGACAACCTTGTGAAAATTGTATCAAAAAAATATATATATTATATTTACCACATATTATATTGACCAGACCCGACCCGCAGTTTTTTTGACCCGACCCGATGCGACTCGACCCGCGCGGGTCAACTTCTCAAATTTCGGGTCACGGGTCGAAGGACCCGAATGACCCGACCCGATCGGGTCAAAAAAAAAAATCAAAAAACCCGACCCGGGAACACCCCTAGTTATACTCACTGCATCATGCTCCCATTCACTCTTCGTCATACTTATACTTGCTTTTCTTTATACCCCTGATACTTATGCTTCTACACTATAACATGCATAAACTTATAAATTATTTTCTCATATACATACATACTTAAATTCATGTATTAACTCATCACCATATGCCTTCGCATAATGTCAAACACATACATTTATACTTAATCATACACGTATATACTTATATAAATACTCGTACTTTATCTTCTCATATTACTATAGGCGTTGATACTTCCACAATTTTTAATCTACTACTATTATAATTCAAAACGCATATAATTAACCAATAGAACTTTAAATCTTCTAAACTAAAATAGTACTAGGCAATTTCTGCCCTTTTACGTCACGGCATCACTGGGCAATTTGCCCCTCTCTGTCACGGATTCAGTCCCCCCTTTCTTACTTTCTTAAACTCCACTCACTACAACATTATACACCTTAACTCCACCTTATTTTATCTAACACTAATAAAACATAAGAAGAATTTACATTACTCTAATCTACCACTAACATTTCACTACTGTTGAAACCACTAACCAATTTGCCACCATATTTTTCCCACATATAATATCATACTTTGCAGAACTAAAAGACATATTTTCTTTTCACAAATAGAAAATCATTTAATCAAAGCCAATTTAGCCACATTGAACACAGAATACGAATTGACTGCCAAAGAGCTTAAAAAAAACATTATTAACACAGAAACCGTGTAACCCAAATAAAGTGCCTGAAAACAAACCAAAATGTTTCCAATTTCATGCCAAACACTAAAGCTAGACTATGTTTAACATACTTTTAACTCCTTATCAAGATCAATTTCGAAATTTAATTCAAATCCCATACAACAAAATTAATCAATTTCAAGGAAATCATAGTCATAGTATACTTACCCATTGCATCTCTCTCGGTTTCCCTCTCTTTCTCTTGACTTTACTTCTCTTTCTCGGCTCCCTCCTCTCTCTGTTCCTTATTCTGTTTCGGCCTTCCCATTTCTCTCGGCCTACTCATTCTTTCGGCCCTATCCTCTGTTTTCTTCTTTTTTTTCTCACTCACGATCTTTCTCTCTTCTTTTTGTTCTGTTTCTCTTCTTTGGTAATCTCCGTGTGTGTCTCTTGTTCATTGTGGCTGTGTGTGGGGGGTTTTTGAGTGACGTGTGTGTGGGTTTTAATTATTATTTTTTTATTATTTCCTCATTCCTTGTACACGTGTATATCATATATATAATACATTTTGTGTAAGAAAAATCTAGAAAATATGGAAATACATAATATATATATGTATTCTAGAAATTTCTAGGATCTTTTATTACTTTTATTAATTCCAATTTATCAATTTTTTAGTTAATTCTTTATTTTTCTACAATTTATCTCTTGGAAGAAGTTCCTATTTTACTGTAAAATGGATCTCGCGTTCGGACGCGGCTATACGCGCGAAATAAAATTAACGCAACACTCTAAAATAACCCGAGATGTTACACATGCTCCTTTCTGTTGGCTACAAGGAATTGTTGTTGGCCATTTCTTCGATTAGGTCTCAGACTTGATCTTCTCATTTTGCCATTAAAGCTCCTCCAGCAGTAGGGGTGAGCACCGGTTCCGGGTAGACCCGGAACCGGTTGGAACCGGACCGAAAATCCGGGTTTGGAACCGGAACCGGTTGTAACCGGTCCGGTTCCGGTTCTAAATACATGGAACCGATTTTTAACCGGTCCGGTTCCGGTTCCAGAACAATCGGAACCGGAACCGGACCATATAACCGGAACCGGAACCGGATTTAGAACCGAATTTGATACCCGTATTAATACCCGAATGTTGAACCGAATTTGATACTAAATGTATCTCAAATATTCTGCTTAAGCTTTATGCCTTTATCCATGTACTTTTAAATACATTCTGTTTTTGAAGTAATGAAGTTGCAAACTTGGAGTTGCATGATTTATTGATTTTTAATTTTGTATGCATTCTGTTTTCTACTTTTATTGTTTATTAGCAGTTTCAATTTTGATTATTATGACAAAAATATATCGAGGGAACATTCTGTTTATACTTTATCCGTGTTCTTTTAATATCTTTTTTTTTTTGGCAGTTTCAATTTTTAAAGTTTGACAAAGTTATATAAATAGGGTAATTCGGAACCGGACCGGAACCGGACCGGAACCGAATTGGAACCGAATAATAGGGTACCCTATTTAATTGGGTAGGTTCCGGTTCCACTTAGTTAGGAACCGATTTTTTCCGGGTAGGTTCCGGTTCCATGCGGAACCGGAACCGAAACCGGTTTTGCTCACCCCTATCCAGCAGCATCATCGATTGTGGTTCTCATTATTCCAAAAAGTCCATTATAAAAAGTTTGGACTTGAAGCCATTTTGGAATCTCATGGTGATGACATTTTCGGAGCAAATCTTTGTACATTTCCCAAGCTTTGTATAGAGTTTCTGAGTCTTGTTGTACAAATGATGTGATGTCATTCCTCAGTTTTCCAGTTCTGGCTGGTGGAAAGTACTTTGCAAGAAATTTGGTGGCTAAAGTGTTCCAAGTTGTGATAGAACCTGCTGGTAGTGAATGTAGCCAAGCTTTAGCTTTGTCCTTCAATGAGTATGGAAAAACACGCAGTCTCATTGCTTCTTCAGCTTCTCGGTTGTAATTGAAAGTGCCGCAGACTTCCAGGAAGTTGCTGATGTGGGCATTAGGATCTTCAGTTGCATTTTCCCCAAACTGTGTTGACTGCTGAATCATCTGAATGCATGTTTTGATATCACCTGCATTTGCTGGTAAGGGAGGAAGTACAATGCAAGAAATGAGTCTGTCAACTACCAGAATGGTTCTGTCTCGAATGAGAATTGGTGGTGCAACATTCAAAGGTTCAGGTTCCATGTTGACTAAAGCTTCTTGACCTTCTCGCCGTTCCCTTCTCAACTGTCTGATGGTTCTTTCAATTTCCGGGTCAAGCGGTCGAAGTTCAAAGCTTCTAGTTCGTCTCATGAAGTTTCTGAGAACCTGAAACAAGAAAACAAAAATAATAAGTAAAAAGAAAATTAGATACAAGTAAAGATATCTAACCTTAAAACTAATAGTGAAAGATAAATAAGTCCCCGGCAATGGCGCCAAAAACTTGACCGGCGTAAACATACACGTATAACGCAAGCGCACGTATCGTTCAAGTAGTATAAAAATATCGATCACACGAGGACTTAATATCTAATCTATTAATTTTATGAGGTCAAATGATTACTAGTATCTAACAGGTTGTTTGATTGATTTGAAAAAATGACGATTCTAAATTTAAAAACAAGTAAATAAAATTGTTCGAAAGTAGGTTTAAGAAAATTCAATATTAAAAACTATCTAGGGTTGTGATTTCCTCCAATATCATTTTAAAATGAAGTGGTTATCTTAAAGTTAGGTAATATATTAATTTATGAACCTGTAACACTAAATTATGTAAAAGCCTCTTCCGATGGTCAATTACAAATACCTAGCATAATCCAATTGAACCATATGTCTATGTCAACCAAATTACCTAGATTCATTAAGATTAAGTTCCAATTTGGCTACCCCCGCCCGACAGGTATATTCCTATCCTGTAAGGAAATCTATTAAAGGGTTGTCTATCCTCAAGGAAGATCGGGGGCTATTGAGTCTAAGGTTGAAACCTAAAATCCCTATGTCTAGTTCATTTTAGATTTACCAGATCAATTTTATTAATGGCCAGTTAATGAAAAAACATTAAGATTAAGACTCAATAAATAAATCTTTATAATACCCAAACTATAATCTAACCCCTTATAAACCAGTGATATTAAAAGTCATCACAACCCCAGATAACTAATTTAGTTACAACACATAACTAGGGCTAGTAAAAACTTGAGAATAAAAGACATAAAGTAAAAATGCGGTAAAGTAAAAGCTGAAAAGTAAATTGCAATAAAATAAAATGCTAAGGTAAAATGAATTACTTTTACTACTACTAATTTAGATATCTCCCTTAATATAATATATTAACTTGTGATAACATTACCAACCAGCCATATAGGCGGTAACCTGATTAAGTCAAATTAAGTCCAACCAGCCATTAAGGCGGTAAAAAGATTTGTCCATGAACCTGCCATATAGGCGGTAAAAGAGTTTAATTACCAACCGACCAATCTGGCGGTATCCTTGATTAGTCAGGTTTAAACCAGATTAAAATGAATTACCAACCGACCAATCTGGCGGTATCCTTTTTAAGTCAATATTTTAAATAATTTATATATTATATTAAATGGAGATTAATCTAAATAGCAATAGTAAAAGAATTACCTTTCACCCTAGCAGGGGAAGTTACCTCTTCATGGTAAATAGTAAAAACTGTAAAAATAAAGAAAGTAAATTACTATTATTACAAAACGTAATTAAAATTTAATTACAAAACTTAAATTAAAGAAACTAGAGAGAGAAACTCCCTATTTACATCAAAGAAATGAGAGAGAATGGTACAACTGAAACTGGAATTTCGCGTTCTATTTATAGGGGTCAGTAGGGGTTTCGCGTCGCGACGCCATATTATGTCGACGTGGCACGCTTTGGTTCATCGGTTGCAGATTCTGGATAAGGTGATAAGGTGACACGTGGCATGGTGGTTGGATCTCAATTATTGTGACACGTGGCGGCTTCTGATTGGTCGGCTAGATTCTTATCCGCCACGTGTCAGATAAGGATTAGAGAGCCAGTAATTGATGCTGACGTGGCGACACGTGGCAAAGTGACTGTCGGCACCAAAGAATTGCGACACATGGCACTTCCTGATTGGCTGATGATGACATGGCAGTGAGGTGGCAAGTTGACTCGGTCAACCTGGTGATGTGGACGATGACGTGGCAATGACGTGGAGTGACACATGGCGACACGTGGCGATGGTGACTGTTGGCATCGTAGGATGATGACATGTGGCACATCGCATGTTAGCAGATCGACTGTGATGGTGACACGTGGCACGGCGCACGTTAGCAAAGTCAAATTTTCTCAGATTCATATTTGTGGACCCGGCGCACGTTAGCACTGTTCAGCGCATTTTAGGCGTCGCGACGCTGAAGCTCCTGGCGTCGCGACGCGGGAAATTACCAAAATGCCATTTTCGTCCAATTTTCACTGTTTTGGCCTAAATCACCTCCAGAGTGTCCTGAAACTTTATTTATCTACAAAATAACACAAAACACATCAAAATATTCACAAGACTCAAGAAACCATACAAAATATTATGTTAAATGAGTAAGAAATAATGATAGAATTACCACTCATCACGACGTTTGACATGATTTGATGTTGGAGTGACGTGAAAAATGACGCATTAATTGGCGCCATGATAACCTTTCGACAAGACGTGTTGGGAACGTCGCGCATTTATTGAGGAAATGATGGATTCACATAGGGAAATGTAAAGGACGACTCATGATACATGCAAATTACAATGAGAGATAGGGCGAACAACATCGGGCCGAAGCCAGTATACGGCCAATAGACGCCGCCCTAACTTCATCCAAGCTGTGAAATTTGCCTCGATTTCAATTTCCAAATCAATCAAGGAGAATTTGGGGGACAATTGTTGGCGAAGAAAATCGCCCTAGAATGAACGAGTCAGTGAGAGGCGAAACACGAAGACATGTCAAGGGGCGAAAAGCAATTAGGACGAACATGTATTACAAGGCGGTTTGCAATCAGGACGATAAATGAAAAGCAGTCATGACGACTACCACACATTGCAGTTGCTCTCACGATCTAGTAGTTAGGCAGTAACTACCCACGACCTGGCAGTTCATCACGCACAGTTAGCACGGTTAACTCAGCGGTTAGGTGCGTGATCCAGCAGTTGCAAGCATGAAACGTGGAAGTTCGTGGACCGAAATGGTCCGAGCAGTTAACCAAGCTTCACTATAAAAGGTTCACACATGAGAAGAGAATGAGACCCGAAAATGAAGACTCAAAATGAACATTTTACTTTAATTTCTTAGCTTTGTAACCCTAGGACTGTAATTCGTGTGCTTGCGCCCCTTGAAGGCTTATTCACTGAAATCAAACATCTCTTACTGTGACTTTATCTCAGGAGGTTTGAACCTTACACGTTCTTTGACGAAAAATTGCGCAAACAATAAGAATAACGTTTTATTTTCATTAACCAATAGAAGATCTGTACGTGAAAGATGATAGATTTATTTTTGGAAGTGGAGATTTGATTTTGGAGCTCCTCCTAGGCTTATTTAATTGTAAAAGTTTATATCAGGTATATTGCGTAGCAAGTCCACCAATCCAATATTTGACTTATTATAAAAATCTTATCGTTCAGTTCAACAGTTTAAACATTAACATTATCTGTCCATACCCTCAACACTTCTATGTGCATAGCGGATGGGTAGCTCTCGGTCCTCACCAATACCACCAATCACCAGCGATGCGTCAGCTTTACGCTCTCCCTTACCTGCAATTGCAACCTCCACTCTCATTAAACGTCGTCGTTTCCTCATCCCCTCCGAAACGACGTCGTCACTTCAACAAAATGTCGTTTAACAAAAAACCGCCCAACCTTAAACCACTCACTTCCCGCGTCGTTCACCTCACTCGCCGTAGACAACTCCTTCAGGTAATTTATTTTCAATTAATTCGTTGATTTTCCACGAAATTATTAGATTTTGAATTTCGAAATTTGTACGTGTAGATTTTCGAGGAGATTGAGATTGCGAAGAGGAAACACGGGAAGCTGAACACCATCGTGATGAACGCGGTTATTGAAGCTTGCGTTCATTGCGGAGACATTGATTCGGCTCTTAAAATCTTTGATCAAATGTCAAAATCCGATGGCTGCGGTGTTGATAGTGTCACATACGGTACCGTATTGAAGGTTAATTTTTGTGGTTGCCTTGAAACATTTTGATAATATTGAAAATGTCATCAATTTTGGAAAAAAAATAAAAATAAAATAATACTGTGTATATTTTATTGATATTTTTATGACAGGGTTTAGGTGAGGCTCGAAGGATTGATGAAGCATTTCAAATGCTTGAGTCAGTAGAAAAAGGAGAAGCTCTGGGAAGTCCTAAACTGTCTGCACGGCTTATATGTGGCCTGCTAAATGCTCTAATTGAAGCAGGTATATTAATTGCAATGTCGAAACAATGATATGAACATGAATAAAATAAAATTGAGCTAATTGGTCACTTATATTTCATGGTTTGATTTTACTGGGGTGTCTATGTACTTTAAGTTGATGCTAACTGATAATGCAGTTTGTGCGTGACTGTAGTGCAGGAGATTTACGCCGTGCTCATGGTCTTCTTGCACGATATGGTTTTTTGCTTCGTGAAGGAGGAAATCCTTCAGTCTTGTTGTACAATCTATTAATGAAGGTTTTGCTCTGTCTTATAGTTCTCTTTAAGAATTACAAATTCGAAGACAAAGGGTTCATTTGAGAGAGTTTTTCTCTCAAGAAAAAAGCTTTCTGAAAAACACTCCAAGTGCTTCTGTGCTTACGAGATTGTGGATTTTTTTTTTTAATTTCTTTCAACCGAACAGTATGAAGTAGATATAAAAGCAAATGGTATCTGACATATTTGAAAGCTATTTAGTTAAGAATGCTGTTGCGCTTTGCAGCTGCATATATCTACTCTTGAAGAGTGATTTTGTTGTTTAAGACATTTTGTCTGACTATTTTCAGGGACATATAAATGCTGGCAGTCCTGAGGTTGCAATAGCTCTGCACGACGAAATGTTACGTGTAGGATTAGAGCCTGACAGGCTCACCTATAATACTCTAATCTCTGCATGTGTCAGGACTGGGAAGTTGGATGTTGCAATGTCTTTTTACAAGCAATTGAAGGTTGCACGCATGTATTTGAAATGCCTGTTTTGGCCTCTGTATATTTTTAAGTTGAACAAGAATTGCATTGGTTACTTCATTACTTTTGATTGTGTTTTCTAAAACAGGGCAAAGCACAGAAATTTAGTTATGATGGTTTTCACCCTGACGTCTTCACTTACACTACATTACTCAAGGTCTGTTTCCTGTTTTAAGTTTTTTCTTGCTTTACTGACTATATAAATGAGAACTTTGTAAAAGTTTTTCCTGCGGCGGCTGCCAGTATATACTTGAAACAACTCCAACAGAATATTATCTAATTGCATAACTTGTATCCTGCTGCTGATCTGATACTTTTTTCGTATCTTATATTAGCATCAGTTGGTGAATATAGATCTTATTCTGATGAATGGGCATTTCTAGCTTCTATTGCGTGTGAATTAGCCATTCTGGGTTCTTTTGTTGAGCAAAGTTTTGAGGCAGTCCTGTTAATTCGTTTTCCTTTGCAGGGCATTGGGCGTGCCAAGGATTTGCAATCAGTTCTGAAAATTGTGCTCGAGATGAAATCATGTCATAACTTGATTCTTGATCGAACTGCGTTCACTGCAATAGTTGATGCGTTATTAAATTCTGGCTCAATCAAGGGTATCTGCAATTGTATCTTTTTTCAGAACTTTGTATTTATGAGTGGTTATTTGGTGGATCAGGTTGCATTTGAAGCTGCAAAAGTATTTTGTTGGATTTTGAAACTGCATCAATTTGGGTTCTATCCACATATAGGAAGTGTGTGATTTTTTTTTAAAATACTTGCAGAAAAGAATTATGTTGCTAATGCAAAATAAATGATTAAGATAGAATAGCTTCAATAATATTTGGTTGGATTTTGGGACAGCATCAATTTGGATTTCTTTCCACATAAAGGAAGTTTGTATTTTCTGCATATTTACTTGCAGAAGGCTTATATGTTGCTAATGCAAAATAAATGTATAAGATTATGAACATATTTGTTATTCTGTCAGAAGAATAGGTACAGGGGGGAAATAAAATGCACCAAGTTTATGCCATTTGCATTGTTATCCTACTATTCTACTTTCATGCTCTTATCAGTTGATATCACCTTATTGCATGAATACTAAGCTACCTCTTATTTTAATTAGATTTGAAGTGGAGACAAACCTTTTTTTCTATGCCTTAATAACTGCACAATAATTCTTATTAGTTGTGGGCCTATGATATGCCTAGGTGCTCTTTGCATATTTGGAGAAATAGTAAAGCGAGCAGGTAGGAATCCAGGTCTGCGGCCAAAACCTCACCTCTATGTTTCCATGATGCGTGAATTAGCTGCGAGGGGAGACTATGATATGGTCAAAAATCTGCATAAACGCATGTGGCCTGATTCTGCTGGAACTATATTCCCAGAAGTTCAAGAAGAAGCTGACCATCTTCTCATGGAGGCAGCCCTAAGTAATGGGCAGGTACTAGATCTACGAGATCTTCAACTTTGGGTCCTGTAATGGCATTATATCTTTTATCTCTAGACTAGCCCTGCAACACTCAAGCATTTAATCTATAATTCCTTTTAAGTTGTCATGGCACTTAGACATAATTTATCTTCGCTTTTCACCTCTGCTCATTGCTGTCACAGTAAGTTATTTTGGGTTTTTGTTTTTTTTTGGTCAGGTTGACATTGCCATGGAGAAGCTTACCAATATTATTACAAGATGGAAGGGAATATCATGGACAAGCAGAGGAGGCATGGTATGTAGCACAGTAGCAAATAGAAATTATATATTTAAAAAAAAAAAAAAAAAAAAAATTGATAAAGTAGAACAAGTACCTAATCTTTTGTGTCAATTATCCTAAATTCTCAGAGGATCAATTTATACAATTTGCAACATACTTTTGAGTAGATAATTTATGTATTTGTATTGACAATGAGCCAAAAGATTCCTTCATACTACCAAGTTATTGGCTTGTTGCCCTTCAAGGTCTTTCAAGCTTTTAAAGATATTATAACCATTTTTTTTATAATTGTTAAAGTTAATTCTGCTGTTTTTTTGGTTGAAAATGCATAAACTTATCCCTGATACTTCTGCATATCTTCATAATGCAGGTTGCTATTCGCCTAGAGGCCTTGAAAGGGTTCAGTGAATCCATGTTCAGCCCATATCTACTTCCCCAGGTACCCAATATAGATTTTTCTTTCATAAGCAATGTTGATAATCTTCACTCCATAAATTTAACCACTTCTCATGCATTGTATCTGTACATTCGTATTCAGATATCACTGGATCAACCGATTGAGACAATCATGATGCCACTGGAAGAAGCTCGGCCACTGCAACGTACCATACTGTTGAGGAAAGTGGTTATGCGCTTGTTTAGGGATCCAGTTGTGCCTATTATAGATGACTGGGGGAGTTGCGTCGGACTGTTGCATAGCGAAGATTGCAGTGAGGTATTTGCATATTTATTTGAGCGGCCATTCGCAACCTCCCTTAGTTCATTTCATTGATAGTTGTTGTGCTGTGCAGTTGGATGCCCCGGTGTCAGCCATGATGAGAAGTCCACCTCCTTGCGTTACCACCTCAACATCCATCGGCCACGTGATTGATTTCATATTAGAAAAGAGGTATAAGATGGTGGTAGTTGTAAAATACAGCAATTTATATGATACTGCTTACAGTTCAAGGGCAGTCGGAGTTTTTACCTCTGAGCAATTGTTCAAACTTTTTGCGCTGGCGGCTCCGTTGCCGTGTGCAAGAACTTTGTGCCTGTAGAAGAAGCTGTGTAATTCCATCGTTATATTTCTCAGTCGTAATTTGTTTTGAAATTCGTTGAATTAAAATTTTCTTTAATAAGTTCTACACAGTGAACAAAATGAAAAATGGTGGAGTTTAAAGCACATCCTATGTCATTGCATGTAAATCATTGTGCTAATTAATAATATTCAGAATGTGCAATTTGGTACGTTTATTTTTCCAATTCTGTACTGGAAGAGGAAAACAATAATGATATGTATTTTATACAAAACATTTTTAACAAATAATAAGGAGAATCAACAAATAAGATCATTACAAAGATCTTTAGGGTTTCATAATTCAGTTTGCTGTTGATTAATTTTATTTTTATCATTTGGATGAGGCTGCAGATTCATAATCAATGACAGTCTCAAATGCCCCAACAAGGGCTCTCACTTTGTTCTTCCTCTTCTCCAGCAGCTTACTCGCCGTCTCCTCAATCACATCGTTATAATAAGCTGCCGATGGGGACTCCTTCCTCCCTTGCCCGTCCTTCAGAGGTGACTCTGACACCGCCTTTGCTGCCTCCTCTACTTCCTCCCCTTCCCTTGCAGCTTCTTCTCCGTTCTCTTTGTCGTCTTCAACCTTATTATTATCATCATCTTCAGTACTTTCATTAATCTTCTCATGATCTTCGCTCTCTTCAGGAACAGTACTATGGCCGCCAGTTTCCTCCTCTTGAATTTGATTATCTTCTTGTTGAGTATCCCTATCCTCTTTCACTTGATCCTTCAATTTTTCTTCTTCATCAGTTTGTTGATCATCATAAATACGTGATTCCGGGATCAAATTTTGATCCTCTGACGTACAGGTGGAGATATCACAAGAGTTGATCTTCTCATCGTCTCCAGTTTCTACAACATCATCATGCTGAACATCTTCTTCAGTTTCAGTTTCAGATTTCGAAACTACTACTGATGTCTCACTCTCTTCTTTATTATTAACTACCTCTTCGTTAACTGATTCCTTAGCCAAATCTTCCTTATCTTCTTGCTTATTATTAGCTTCATGATCACAACTACTTGAAGCATTATTACTACATGACTCCTCCTTGTTGACGAAAGATGGGGCCTTGATCTTGGTTGGTACATCTTTAGGGGTTTTGGAAACTGTATGTTTACCAAGAGAGGATGACCGGAGGGGTAACTTTCTATCGCGGTGAGCTAACGGGGCTGGAGCTGAACCTGTTCTATTATGGAAAGGACCAGGTGAGATGAGTGATCTTCTTCTAGGAGAAGCAGAAGATGGAGGCTTGTCAAATGATCTTCTTCTGAGAAGCTTTTGGTTATCCTGATGATCGTGACTAGTAGTAATATTGTTTTTCTTATTCCCAAGCTTTAAAGGTTCATTGCGTGAGCTTATTGTTGGTTTAAGGTAATTGGGTTTGTTTTTTTCTGATGATGCTGCTGCCCTGCTGCTGCTGCTTCTATGAGTATTACTACTGGTTTGTGAGTTTGATGGGGATGTGCCTCTCTTGTCCTTCCCCAAACCACGATCCTTTGTTCTTGCTGTTGTTGCCATCATTTAATATCCAAGAACCTGAAATTTCAATGGAATTTTATCAAGAAACCTACATTTGTTGTTAAAAATTATAAATATACAAATGAGTGATGAACAAAAACTAATCATAAAGTACTCGTATTATGCATTAAAATTGATTTTTAACATTTTATAAAATACAGACATACTACTCAAGGTTGTTATTAGCCCATTGGGTGTCCGAATTCTAGCAATAACATTGATGGATTGCTAAGAGCTGTATACAAATTTTCAGGAAAGATGCGAGCTTTAACTAAAATGTAATGTATTATTTTATGTAAATTTTAAGTTCGATCCCTCACACCACATATATAACGGTTTCCTTAAATTTGTTGGCCCCTATTGAACTAAAAATATGGATTCTACCTGTTAGCATAAATATCTCCCTAGTACAAATGGGTCGAAGAAGGACGAAAAGGGATGGCGTCAAGACGAAGAAGAATTCGGCCCAGGAAGACTTAATGCAGGACGATTCAAGGAACGAGCGAAGAATAATGAAAGGAGGAGACACTCTAAAACGGTTGGCCAGTTATGAGATACCTTCAACGTCTCTTACACAAACTGATGGCAACCCCACGATTTGGTAAGTTACCCAGCGATTACACACACGATTCAACAGTTGAACGCATGATCCAACATTTGGATACGCATAGAAGACGTGGGGGCTTAGTTGAATGAAAGCAGCAGAACTACTTGAACATGTGGCAAAGTCATGCACTATAAAAGACTCAGTATAGAAAAAAGAAGGCAGAAAAAAATGAAGACTCATAATGAGTAATTATTTTAACTTTAGAATTATAATTTGTGTGCTTGCGCCATTTGGAGTCATTTTCTTGAAATCAAACATCTCTTTTTGGGATTGTGTCTCAGAAGATTTGAACCTTACACGCGTATTGACAAAAAAAGTGCAAACACTACCTTTGTTTATAAATCTCAATCGTTATGTAAATATAAATTATCTAATTAGGAGAAACGAGCTATAATCATTGATGTTAAATCTTGAGCTCTTGTGATTGTTTTAAGAAACATTTTTTAGCCATTCTTTTCATGATATACAATTTTCTACTCGACTCATTTCCAATGCATAGATTTGTAGCTCTCACATGTGCATCATAGTTAAGGCAGGCAAACAAAAAAGAAACAATAGATACAATATTAAAAGAAACTTGCCTTGATTAAAAGAAAAAGGAATTCATGGAGTTAGTAAAAGAATAGGAATCTAAGAGGAAAGAAAATGGGCAAGAAAAATGAGTATATGAAGGAAAAATTAAAGAGCAAAATATTGTTTAAACTTTGATAAAAGGAGCTTAATTTGCGGAAAACTCAATGGTGGTAATATTAATGGTGGAGGCCAATCAAATTTGAAACCCCCCAAAAATATTCACCATCAAAACAAACAAACAATCCGATACTTGTGGAGAGATCACAAGATATTGGTTTGACATTTTCAATGCAATTAATATAACCAATTTTGTTTCTTTTGGCAATATTATTATTTTTTTTTTTTTGAAAGGTTGAAATTTCAGCCGTTAAATTACCCGGTGTGAATTTAAACGTAGCAGGTAAAATATTTGATTGTCCCAGATTTTTACAAGAAACATATTTTTGGATTTGAATCTAGAATCTGAAAGCCAGATCCTAAACTCTACACTATCAAACCCCACCCCTTGAAGACCGCAATAACTTTACACATATGTATTAAACTAACAAAACAATACATAAATACACAAGATATACTTGTGTGAATTAGGGGTGGCAAAATAAATCAACGAATCGAATTTGTATCGAATCTTAAACGAATCGAATCAAAATGTGATGGATTCATATTCGATTCGTTTAGTAAACGAATCCTAATATCAGGATTCGTATTTGATTTGTTTATTAAACGAATCGAATACGAATATATGTTTAGTTATGATATTATTTAATAACATAATTTTCCATATTTTATTTACATTTATTTTTAATAAATATATACATATGAAATATGTAATCAATATATTTACTAAAAATATCTCACCAAATATTGACAATATTATTTTTTTCTATGGTAATTAGGCATAATTTCTCAAATCTTAATTAAAAATAACAATATCTAGTAAAAGAAAATAATAAAACGAATCATAAACGAATAAACGAATCAATTTCGTATTCGATTCGTTTAATAAATGAATCGAATCGAATAGACCCATTATTAAACGAATCCATTTTTCCAAACCCGTATTTGCTTTAAAGCGAATCGAATCGAACTGAATAAACGAAGAATCCAAGGTACTTATGACATGATATGTCTATCAATTTATATTTTAATATATGTACGTTATATATATTCGTTATAAGCTTTCTGTTTAATTAACCCTACACAAAAATGTATAAGTAGGTGCTAAAGATTTAAGTACAACTTTAAATTCGAATTTTATAACACAGATGTTCGTACTTAAATTTTTTATTTGGGTAATTAATTATCAGTGATTTAAAAACTATTGAGTCAATTATCAGACAACCATTTGTTAAACTTGCTAAAAAAATCTATACCTACTACTGCTATTGAAATTCTAATATGCAATTTGAATTGAGTATTTTTTTTTTTGAAAAAAAAAATTGTTAAATAATACAACCCATTCACAAAAAATTATATCAGTTTAATTAACAAAAATATATGAACAATAAAGAAGTAATAAAAATAAGAGTAAAGGAAGAGAGGAGCAAACACAATGAATTTTTTTAATCTAATTCGGCAAATTCAACCTACATCAACACCTATAAACACAACACATTTGAGGATTCCATTAAAAAAATATTACATTTGAATATTTACCCAATTGACTTTGACAATGTGTCAATCAAATCCATTTCCAATTGACTTCTTAAGATATGAAAATATATTGCATATCTTTCACTCAATATGTTTTATACACTCAATTTGACAATAAAACAATGGAATACAAAGGTTCCTCATAATAATTAACTCCCCAAGAATAGATAAAAAATTATATTTCAATAGTGTTTGATTTTTGATTACAAGTTGGTGACGGCTGATTTTGGTCTCGGGGCAATACGGGAATATCACCTCCGAGGTAATCCTCCTTCAATAGTGAATTTGTTTGGTTATGGGGGACCAAAAGCAAATTTAGCGAGAGACAGATAAACACACCAATCGACAAAGAGATTTAACGTGGTTCGGTGGATTTGGATCCGACCTACGTCCACGGACAAAAACAGGATGATACTTTTATTACTCAAATACGCTTCTTAGATCTTTTTTGTGTTTACAAGTCAGAGCTTGATGATTCTGATATCAACTCTCCTCTTTCAACTTGTTCCTTTCACTCACCCTACCCTCCTATTTATAATAGTACAGAAATCAGACTCCTATTTGTATAAGAATTCCTGGTCGAATCAGTGTTCTCCTCTTGCAAGGATTCCTAGTCTAATATTGCCTTCACTTTTCTTATTCCTTTTTGGATTCTGACTCATTTCCTTGTGAAAGTAGGATAACTTGTTTATCTTATCCGCAAGAATAGGGTGTCATCTTCTTGAGCATATCTCGCCATC
>SKCR01035869.1:0-62479 GCA_019454045.1 Zanthoxylum bungeanum
CAAAACATAAAAACCAACCATATAGGTGGTGTTCATTTCTGTCGATAACAAGTCCAGTTAGGTACTTAATTATGCCAAAACATAAAAAACCAGCCATATAGACGGTAGCAAGATATGTCAATAACTAATCTATATTTAAATCAAATTTTAATCATTAGATTTCAAATTATTTATTATAATATAAGCGAGATTGATCTAAGTTTTCATTATAAAAGCTTCACCATTTACCCAGCAAAAAGAAATTAGCAACTCATTTTGTAATTAAAAACACTCTTAATTTTATTATTGAAAGAAAAATACATTACATAAAGCTTAAATAAATAAACACACAAGACACTCTCTCCCCAAAAGTCTAAAGAGAATTCGAAAAGAAAGTATGAAAATTTCCTTCTACTGAAAACTTCAATCTAAAGGCAAAAATAAGGTATGTGTGTCGCGATGCCAGGTCTTGGCATGTCGCGACGCTAATGCCAGTTGTTGACATGTGTTGGCAATTGAGGGCGTCGCGACACTAAATCCCTGCGCGTTACGATGCTCTAGTTGATGGTCGCTGTCTTCTTGTCTTCATGGGCGAGCATCGCGACGTTCTTGCTGATTTTCCATTTTTGCCCTTTTCCAGGTCTGGTTTTTCCTGTCGAGCTTCTGAACAGTATTTTACCTACCAAATAATAAAAATACACAATAAAAATATACAAAACATAATGTAAAATATTATTTCATAGATATGCCAAATTAAGGGGATTAGTGAAACTATGAGTGTTAAATGATTGATTTTTCGTATAATAAATATGCATTTTTAAGTGTTCATCAGAAGTCTCAAGTGATATTTAAGAATTAATATCGTCATAGCAAGAGACATAAGAGGTTTCAAATAAGAATGGAACTAAGATGTGTGGGACAGCAAGCCACGAATATAGTATCAATTTTAAAATGGATAGTTCACGTAGATAATCGAGTTAGAGAACATGGAATGGGAACGAGGAATTACCTCTTAGTCGAGAATTCAATGGATTATCATTAAAGCTTTCAGACTTTGGTGCAGTATGTGTGAGCATGGCAAGAGGTGTTATACAAAAAAAAATATATTATGGTAAGACAGAGTAGGTATGTTTACTAGCCAAGTGGTAAATGGTCAGTTTGGCGGAGATCTTAGTTATTAACTTGAATTGAACCCAGATAATATAGAATGGCTTACAATATAGTAAGGGTTCACATATATAAATTAGAGTACATCCCCAGTTATGCCTTCCAAGTCACGACTTACAAGGTCCAGCATGATAATCACATTGTCCTATGGTATAATGACAGCGTATAGAAGATCGTCGGGAAGTAGTGCAATATAGTTAATGAAGTAGAGTTGGAAATGAGAATACATCCAGTTGAAATTTGGTGGCAATATATTCAGTATCAAGAATCTCAAGTCTAGACAAGTTCCAGAATTTCATTCCTAAATGGGATTCGAGAACGAATCATATTTAAGGGGGAAAAAATATAATACCCCGGTAATTCCGACGACTACTATATTATAGGTGGCATAATACATGATATAAATCATGTTAAAGCGTGTATGTGCTTGTGAAATTGCTTTGCGGACATTCGATAAATTCTTTGCAGTTCCGATATGAAATTTACTTTTGGTTCTACTCCGGATAGCCCTTAGTATTTAGGCCGTAACTTTTCATACGATCTTTGATTTTTATGAATTTTATATAGTAGGAATGCTAAGACCGAAAAATACAACTTCCACGTTGGACATTGTTCCAATTTCGAGAATTTCATAGAATGAGTGATGTAGCACAATCTTAGCCACTCATTTCATTACAAAATATCAACCATTAGCCTATAAATAAAGCACTATTCATTCATCTCTTTCTAAGACAAAAATGTGAGCTAGGTTCAAGAATGAAGCTCTCAAATTTTTCTTTATTCTCATGGGAATTTTGATGATATGGTGATGAATTCTCAATTTTTTTGGTCAAGTAAGCTTTTTATCCTTCTTTCTTCTTCTTATTTAGGAAAAAGAGCATTCATTCTTCAATTGTATTTTCACAATTAGGAACCCTACGAATTGGGGGTTTTATTGTTTGAGAAGGTTGAGCAAAATTTACGCATCAATACATGATTATTATGATGATTAGAGTGGATTATGCTTAAGTTTTGGTTGTTGAAATAATATCAAGGTGTAAAAACGGCATGAAGGCTAAATTTCTTAGCATGTTGGGGGGAGTTGTTTGGCGGAGATCTTAGTTATTGAACCCATATAATATAGAATGGCTTACAATAGAGTAAGGGTTCACATATATAAATTAGAGTACATCCCCAGTAATGCCTTCCAAGTCACGACTTACAAGGTCCAGCATGATAATCACATTGTCCTATGGTATAATGACAGCGTATAGAAGATCGTCGGGAAGTAGTGCAATAGTTGATGAAGCGGAGTTGGCAATGAAAATACATCCAGTTGAAATTTGGTGGCAATATATTCAGTATCAAGAATCTCAAGGCTAAACAAGTTCCAGAATTTCATTCCTAAAAGGGATTCGAGAACGAATCATATTTAAGGGGGAAAAATATAATACCCCGGTAATTCCGACGACTACTATATTATAGGTGGCATAATACATGATATAAATCATGTTAAAGCGTGTTTGTATTGCTTGTGAAATTGCTTTGCGGACATTCGATAATTCTTTGCAGTTCCGATATGAAATTTACTTTTGGTTCTACTCCGGATAGCCCTTAGTATTTAGGCCGTAACTTTTCATACGATCTTTGATTTTTATGAATTTTATATAGTAGGAAAGCTAAGACCGAAAAATACAACTTCCACGTTGGACATTGTTCCAATTTCGAGAATTTCATAGAATGAGTGATGTAGCACAATCTTAGCCACTCATTTCATTACAAAATATCAACCATTAGCCTATAAATAAAGCACTATTCATTCATCTCTTTCTAAGACAAAAATGTGAGCTAGGTTCAAGAATGAAGCTCTCAAATTTTTCTTTATTCTCATGGGAATTTTGATGATATGGTGATGAATTCTCAATTTTTTTGGTCAAGTAAGCTTTTTATCCTTCTTTCTTCTTCTTATTTAGGAAAAAGAGCATTCATTCTTCAATTGTATTTTCACAATTAGGAACCCTACGAATTGGGGGTTTTATTGTTTGAGAAGGTTGAGCAAAATTTAAGCATCAATACATGATTATTATGATGATTAGAGTGGATTATGCTTAAGTTTTGGTTGAAATAATATCAAGGTGTAAAAACGGCATGAAGGCTAAATTTCTTAGCATGTTGGGGGGAGTTGTTTTTGTTGTTTTGATAATAAATTGTTGTGGTTCATGATTTAGAAGATGTTATATCATGAGTTTAATTTGTTTTGAGTGGATAACTCAAAGATTGTAAAATTTAAGCCATTGGCTAATTGTGTGTGGATGTGCTGAGGGATTATGCTTTGTGATTTAATGATGCTAGATAATTGTTTGGGTTGATGTTATGAAATGAATTTATGTTAAGTTGAATTAAAGTTGGGATGATAGTGTTGGGGATTGCTTTGGCCATTGTTATTTTATAATTGATGTTTGGCCCTGAAATTAGGCGAGCGTCGCAAAGCCAATGGGCTTGTGCCACGACGCGAAACAAGGCAGTGCTCTCTGCCTCGGGTCTGGTCGTGTGGGCGTTGCAATGATCAACACTTGGCGTCGCGACGCGGATCATAAGGGTGCTCTCTGCCTCGGGTGTGATCATGTAGGAGTCGCGACGCGCAACACTTGGCGTCACGACGCGTAACAAAGAGATGCATCTGCCTTATGTCTGACCGAGTGGGAGTGCGATGTGCGACATCTAGCGTCGCGACGCGTACCCTTTCCTCATTATCATTTTTAGCTATTCCAATTTAATCCTAGGATGTTAGAGGCCACCCTTAGGGTTTCGTATCGGTACATACACACGTATTATGTCATGTCACAAGCAAAATATGTCATGTAGTAATAATAGTTAGTGAAATGAGTAGATTAATCTAGTTCCGTAGCATATCTCTCAACTTATGTACTAATTAAGGTTATCGATTATAGATTATCGGCATGAACCGTAATTCTCTTCGATGAAGTGAAGTAGTGCTAGCTAGATTCCAAATCTGTGATTGGACTTTTTCTTTTCAAGTTGATATTTATTATTTTTGAATTGAGACTTACTTTTAAGCACATATGGTGTTAACCAAGTTTATTTCCAGTTATTTTATGAATAAAAATGTTTGACAAAGTTCTGATTTTAAAAACATGGCTTTTGTAATTTTTGGAGGCATGGGGGAAAAACCCACCTCAAATGTGACTTATGGAATTAACGGTTATTGGAATTGACGGATATAACATGTGCACATGTGGATCAGGACTAGGGGAACGGAGATACGTAACGCCCCTAGATCCTAGTTTAGGAATATGGATGACAGATGCACCTAGATCCTAGATTCATGGACATGCTGGTGGCATACATTGGGGGACAACGATACGTAATGCCCCAATGGCATGTATTTGCACACCTGGATCTAGTTCACTGGTTTGGGGGACGGTGATACCCCAAGACACTAGTTTAGGCGTTATGGGGGGACGGTGATACGTAATGCCCCCATGCGTCATGTTTTCTTCATATTCTCAGATATTTCATATGAGATTTTCATACACAGCAGTTTTTATGAAAGAGTTTTAGAAAGAATTTAGTTTTACAGAAAGATCACAAAGTTTTACAGACAAAAAGGATCTCTAGAAAAGTTTCATAGAAAGAGATTGGTTTTTCAAACGAGAAAAGAGTTTTCAGAAAAGATTGATTTTCTTCAGATGTTTTTCGAATCCAGAACCATGAATTTATTTTAAAGCATTTTAGTTTTCGCTTTAAAACTGTCCACTCACTAAGTTGTTCAAACGATCTAACACCATTCTCCCAGTGTTTCTGTTTTGCAAGTTTACCCAGAGGACGAGCTCGAGAGGATGGATACTGATGACACTCACTAGGGTGTTTGAGTCCACCAGATCGAGTACAGAGGTTCAGCACAGCCAGTGTCAAAGTAAAGTTGCGTGTCAACCATTAGTAATGTATAAGTCTTTGTAATGTGTTAAAAGTGTTCATGAACAGAGTTGTAAAGATAAGTAATATTGAGTGTACAATTATGAGTACTAAAATGTATTCCATGTCGTTGAGTTGGGTAATGGTCCCTATACATGAGTCTATATTTGGGATGAGATTAGTAGTGTTGATCATAATCAGAAAGTTGAGGCTTAGGAGGATTAGTCAGCCTATTCCATGCCGGTAGCATCACCGAGAGGGGGATGTTAACCAGAGGCACATCATGTTAGGCGTTCGGCCTATAGAGGATGTCATTCAATTGATCATCGTGTCTTGTATCGGTCACACGAACGAGGTCAATATTTTAGACATCGTCTTGCTAGACTACATCCTTCAGGTAAGCAAATATTATACTAATTAATTTATCTCTATTTTACACTAGACAATTCTGAAAAAAAATTATTTTATTTCTACAAGGTCGTATGGTGGATATAGAAGCCCTTATTATAGGGCATTAGTTTCAGGTTCATGGCCATAGTAAGACTGGCATTCCCATGTCATGGTCATCACCCGACTCTTGTAATATTTTAGCTCAATTTGGATGACGAGGTGGCCTCCTTCGAGATTCCAACGATAATTAACCAGAGATTCCTGCAACGAAGGAGTCTTTATTGCACATATGCATGCAATGTTTTTATAATAGGTATAATAAAATGACTTATATTCTTGCAATAAAGTGATACATTCATTTAATTCTTTTATTTCCTTTTTTTATAGGTAGTCTTGATACGCAGAACCAGCCGTCACATGTTGATCCTCCACCTCCTCCCTCTCACCCTTTAATAGACTCAGATGGCGTAGGTCCATCTCACGCTTCTCATCTTGTAGCTGGTGGTGATCCTATAGTCACTTTGTTACGTGATCGTGTCATTTCGATTGAGGAGGCACAGACAATGATCGAGGATCGACATAAAACTATGGATGATCGCCTGTAGAGGATAGAGGATCAAAAGAAGGGAATGGATGATCGGCATAAGGGAATGAAGCGTGCATTAGATGAAGCGTTAGAGCTTCTGAGGAAGATGTCAGCTAAGAGGGGTCCTAAGTCTGACGATGTAATGGCTGACATTAATTTGATGATGTGGAGTTTTATATATTATTGACATTTTGGCGTATAGTTAATCATTTTTTTTATTTATTGATGTGATTTTTACATATAAGTCTCAAAAGGCAAAAAAAAAAAAAAAATTACAAATCATATATTATATTATATAAAAAAAAATTATAAAATTATAAATCATATATATTGAAAAAAAGATAAATAAACTAAAAAATTTAAAAAATATAAAAATAAAAACTTCGGAGAACTGAAGAATTGACTTCGGATCTCCTAAAGACTTCGGAGATTCGAAGTCAATTTTTCGGATCTCAGAAGTTTTAAATAAAACAATTAAAAAAAAAAAGATTTAGAAGAACAGGGGGTAGATTTCGGAGACGATGGATTCTCCGAAGTCTACTTCAGAGAAGTTGGATATTTTGACAAAAAACAAACGTTGTACCTCATTTTGACAAATGATAAAATATTTTTGATTAATTTTGTTAATTTCCCTAAATATAATTATCCATTTATTTAGTAATTTTTAATATTTTACCACTTATGGTAAGATATTATTAAGTTGTATAAGTAAATTACAAATATTCATTCATATATCGAATTAGGAAAAAGTAGCTTAAATAAAGATGCGGATATCAATCGTTCCTCAAAGGGAGCATGTACACAGTGTAATTACACCTCAAAATTTCATTTGTATAAAATAGCTAAATCAACAATCAATTATTAAAACTACTGTATATGCACAAATATTCATTCCATTGATGGCTCTTTTTTGTGAGTTCTCATGAATCTCATCATTAATATATCTCCAAATATCCTTGTATTCTTTTTCTTGTGTTTCTATCACTATCCGCATCATAAATGTGTCCCCTGACCTAAATCATATTTTTTTTTTTGGAAAAGTTGGAAATCTTGCTGCCAAACCACTCAATCCGGACTTAAGTAGAGGAAGTAAAATCCTTGAGACTGTGTCAGGTTTTTACAAGAAGTGGACTCCTAGATTCGAACCTAGGACTTTGGACAACCAAATTCTAAACCTTATGCCACCAAACCACACTTCTTGGGGACCCTAATCCGAGAAAGAAATCGAAGAATTCTTCCAACAATGGCTTTCACCTCAAATATCGAGCCTCTAAACGGACCAGCCTTGACAGAATCCTCACATTCATGCTTGTACCTATTCTATAATTTTGTATCCTTGCGTGTATTCTCATCAGCAACCTTGTGTGTGTTTGGGATTTTGACATCCTTGCCATTGCCATCATTTTTCTCCATGTCCAATGAATTCTATGGCTTTAATTTCTTGCCTTGTGTATCCTCCAATTTTGACTCTTTAGAAGATGATTCCGAGAGCAACTTCTCCAACTCCTTGATACTTTCATTATTTGCAGCTTCAATCATTTTAAGGTCTTCATTTTCTCGTCAAATAACGTTTAAAGCCTCTTCCTTGGCATGCAAGGCATCCTGAAGCCAAGCATTTTTCTGCCCTAGCAATCCCAGAAGCTTCTTTTGCAACATTATCCTCATTTATGGCTTACTTAAGTATATCATGCAGTTTTAGAGTCTCGTCCTTTGCTGCCCTGGTCGTGTTCTCAGCTTCTTTATGTGACCCGAGCATGGCACCATGTTCTTGTTGTGCAGCATCTCTTTCATCCTCTGCTCTATTGATACAATCAACAAAGCGAGTATCTCTCTCTCCAAACCAAAAGTGATTCTTCAGCTTCCGATGTCAACCTCTCAGCAGTTTTTGTAATGGTCGGCTTCTTTCTTCAGCTCATCCAACTGCTCCTTATAGCCGTCCTGTTCTTGAGCCTCAGATTTTGTTTCCTCAAGCTCTGCTTCTATTGAGGCAAGTTTTTCATTGGCTTGGCTTGGCTTGCTTGTAATGCAACTTCTTTCAGTGCTAATGCTACAATCATCCAGAGCCATCTGGTTATTATCTTCTGCCACAGTAACCATCATCATTTTTCTCTTTAAAAAGCTTACCTCCTCAAGTAGACTCCTGAATTTGAATACAAAACCCTTTTCGTTCTCTTGCAAACTTGCAAGCTTCTCTTTCGCCAAATGAAGCTCAGACATGAGAAATTCTATAGTTTCATTTGTACCCTCACACTTTGAGATGCACGAAGATCTCTAGACTCCAATTTCTTCAACTTTCGCAAAGAGGCTGACTTCAAAGGTTTGAGTCTTCAAACAAAATCATTGTTTGCTCAAGCTGTTTGGTTTGGGCAGCAATGGAATCAAACATCTTTTTTTCCAATTCCTTCCTTTTCTCCATCTCCACCTCCAGTTCCTGAAGCTTCTTCTTACTCTCAGAATACAAACTCATGGCATGAGCCTCTGATAATTTTGCATTACTCAAGGTCCCTTTTAACTCATCCAAACTCCAAAGAAGCATCTTTCTCCAGCAACTTAATCTCCAACTCTTTCTTCGCCTTCAAAAATTCAAGTTTCAATGATTCAATATTCTTCTCTTTTACCTTCAATTCTTTATTCAATGTTGCATTCGTTATGTACATGTTGCAACCTTCCTGGTGGACATAGTTTCACCAAGCCTCGTGTTGACCTCTTGATCCAACTTCTTGATCTCATGAAATCGAGGGCTTGATTTCTTTCTTGTTCTGTAGCATCCAATCTCTCCTTTGTCATCTTCACTGTGTCCTCAACAGGTCTCAAGCACTGCTGCATCTCTCGGTATCTAACATAAATAAAATTACATAGAAATCATACTTGATGAAATATAAAGCATTTCTTTTTCCATCAATAAATACCAAATCCCAACCCGAAGAAAGACAGTTAAAAAATGATAATCCAAAACTTGATCAATAATATGTTTATCACCTCAGATTCAATTAAGCCAATAACCATGATACAAAACAGAATTCAAGAATCGGTCCATCTATTGCATATAGAACAAGCAGTTAAAAAGAACAAAAGAAAAGGCCTTGCTTCTGGCAAATTGGTCATCTTTGATCTTGAAGAGATCTGCTTTGGAAGTTTTCTAAGTATTTTGCGTTGAAAGAGCTCTATTTTATATTAGACAAAACAATGAGAGTTCCTTTTTGGAAATAAAAAATGACTAAAGCATGAAGAGCAGCTTGGAACTTTAGTCAGCTAAAACTTACGTTACTAAAATTTCTCTTTATTACGTACGAGTATCCTTTATTTACCCACTCTATATAAACTTTTTGTGAATGAACTGTCGGTTTTCTGCTAACCACAGCAGCTGCAATGTTTGTACTTCAGTCCCAAATGGGATCTTAATTCTGTAACGGTTCAGCAGATGCAGTGATTCTTTGAAGTTTGTTTTGATGTAAGTGTAACAACACAGATACATCAAGATCCATGTTCTCGAATGTCATCCTTCTCACGTATAGCAAAAGTGTATTGCCCAAGCTCTGACAATGTTCCAAGAAGTTCAGAATCACGCCATACGCCTGTTCGTTAATCATTTTCAGAAATTACATGAAGGTCCATCAACATATTTTCTATTTCTTTATATGATTGATTTTACAGTTTCTCAATCAGAAACTCCACCAAACTCTGATATCCTCCCATATTTCAAAGTTATCACAATCCTGTTCCACAACATTCAATCTTGTTCATTATTGATTCTGTTATCATAAAGAGGAATTCTTCTCCTCATGCCATAGAACCAGCAAACAAAAGAACCATCAGCAAAGATAATTACTTGGTGGCCCCTTGACAATCCGTTGTAAACTACAGACCGCACAGTCATTCAGAAACCAACAAGCCCTCTCTGTTTCTATACCAATCGCTTGTCCAGCTCTTGTGACATCAGATATTAGTATCCCAGCTTGTACTCTTCACAGCATCCCCTTTTCCCCTCTTTTCAGGCATTTACTCGAGGAACAAGTTCTGGCCATCCCGGACAAAAATATGTTTTCATCAGTATACCACAACTTTCATATGTAGTCATAAAAGCTCCATGATGAAATTGTTTCAGCAAAATCATCCATGGACTTCATTTGTAAACTAACCCTCATAAGTTCCAGATGAATCTTATCAGTACATGGATGAGACTTGTCCCCTCCCAAGAAACAATGCACTTTGTTACCAATTTCCATCCAACTATAAGCACGCTGCTTAGTAACTCCTTGCTCTTTCATTAGAACCCGAACTCTTGTAACTTCTCTCCAAATGCCAGCTGCAGCATATAAGTTGGACAGCATAACATAAGCCGCAGAATTCTGAGGTTCCAATTGCAAAATTTTCTTAGCTGCTAGTTCCCCTAATTCCACATTTAAATGAACAACACATGCAGCAAGAAGCGAACCCCACACTCCAGACTCAGCTTCAAATGGCATGCCTTGAATAATCTGGCAGGCTTTCTCCATTAGCCCAGCTCGACTCAATATATTAACCAAGCGAGAATAGTGTTCATGGCTAGGAATAATTCTATAAACTTTTACCATCAAGTTGAAGAAATCCATGCTCTCATTCACCTTCCCTACATGATCACAAGCATACAATAAACTAAGAAATGTAATTCCATCCGGATCAAAGCCATTCAATCTCATCTGGCTGAAGAAAATAAGAGCTTTCTCGTAGTGGCCATGTTGTGCATATGCTGCAATAATTGTATTCCAGGAAACAATGTTAGGACTGTATTTGTCCAAAAGCTAGTTCAGAGTCAAGGATGCTCCCACATTTGCTGTACATTGTAATCATAGCATTACAAACAGACACATCTGCTTCAAACCCCTTTCTAATAACAAACACATGAGTTTGTAGTCCTTCTTTGAGAGATGCAAGAGCAGAACAGGCAGTGAAAACTGAAACAAGGGTCGCATCATCTGGTCGCATACACATTTTATGCATCTCTGAAAATAACCTAATTGCTTCTTCACCAACACCGTTTTGTGCAAAACCTGCAAATTATAAAGGCAACAACAACCTGATTATCAATTTCCCATTGGAGTAATTTAAAGACCTTCATTATTATGAAATGTAAAACTAGTTCTAAGACCTTTGCAATTTCTTCCAAAAAGTGAGCTAATAGTGGATGCATACCGGCAATCATAGCATTAAACGACACACAATCTTTAGACTGAATTCTTTCAAACAAAACTCTAGCATTCTCCAGCATACCCGCTTTACAGAATCCCTTGATCATAGCCGTAACCACAAAAATATTTTTGTTATTGTTCGGCAAGCAGTCAAACAACTCTCTTGCTTCACGAAACCTCCCATTCTCCAAGTACCCACTAATCATCACTGTCCACGAAACGACATTTTTACATGGCATGTGATCAAACAAAGCCATAGCCTTGTCAACCTCTCCTTTCTTCATATACCCATCAAGCATTGCAGTATAAGAGATCACATTCCTCTTTGGCATCTGCTCAAAGAGCCTGGTAGCTTCATATACGCGACCATATCTGACGAACCCCGAAATCATTGCATTATAAGTGGCGGTATTTCTCCTGGGCATTGCTTGAAAGTAGTGAAAGGCCTCGTCAATCCTCTCATGTTCAATGCAGCCAGCTATCATGCATTCCAAGAGACAATGTTCTTGACAGGCATTGATTTAAACAATTTCTTTGATTCTTCAAGAAACCCATTTTGCCAATAGCCTGAGATGATGGCATTCCATGAAACGACGTCTTTTGTAGTCATTTTATCGAACAGTTGGCGGGCGGCTGAAATGTTGCCGGCACATGACAGAGCACCCATCTTTACATTGTTTGTGTACACACGTTGAGTTGAAAAACGCTTGATTATTCGGAGTATGGATGGGAATAAAATACGCTGAAGATAAGCTCGACGGAAATAGCTGTTCACGAGCATCGGCGTTTCCCCCGTGACCTTAAAGCTCTGCTGCGAGACAAGCATCAAATCATTCACTTGAAATAGAGTCACGACCCACAACAACAATGAAAAAGAACGCTAACGCCAAATCCAATTTAATTGTGTGCCATTGTGACTGTCCTCTCAAATATGCTTCAAACATCCCCCAATAACTAGAACCCTTTTGTCTGATCACAGGTCAATAACTCGGTGATTAGTAGTGATAGGGAAATTATCTCTCAACCACTTAGGAAAATTTCATATAACCATCACAGATTTTTGATAAAAATAATACATTATTTCTACTTTGTGTTCTCCAAATCCACCTAATAATGTATTCCTTCGACGTTCAAGATTCACCAATGATAAAGATCTCGTGATTATAGGAACAATTTTACTAGGAGCACAATGTCATACATCGACATTCTCAGTCATGTATTTCTTAGATAAGACTTGTATTACAGGGAGTCTCATGGCACTATCTTCAGGCATTTCATTAGTTGAATACTTTAAATATCCTTTCATTTTACAATAAGTCACCCCATGTTTTATGTTCGAATCATCCAAACGATACTTCACAACCGAAGGAGCGTGTTTATCATTTACAGAACAATACCCATTACCGTAATAAATCAACTCACACTGACAGTCAACTGGGAAAATGAAATACGCTTGCAGGGAATCATTCTCATCCAAACGACGATCGTAAATATTTACCCTCACCATCCCACAGGCATTAGGAGCACACAACGGTGAATACTTTATCATAATCTTATAACTTTAATACTCTTGTTACCATATCTCAATTTCAGTTGCGCGAATAAATTAGGTAATGCAAGTTCTATAGAACTGTAATCACTCGAGTAAACCCCCCCAACAACACCAGTTTTTATATCGTCTACGTCCATTAACCTAAACAATAAATAAAAAAATCATTCCATTGTAGAATGTGAAAGAAATTAACAGTGCTAAACTATCCCACAATATAATAAATAATATTGTCATTACACTGTTTTAAAGTACATTTGACTTCTCAAAGTATATTTACACGCTTTACCACTAACAGTGGCTGTAATTAAATATATGGCACCCTTTTGAATACTACAAACATTCCCAAACAACGTATCTTTGTAATCGGTCCACACACTAACTGGTACAAAATGATCAATTGTTTCTAACCCATGTCTAACTTGTTCATTGTCAATAGCACCACTTAACCTAAACTTCAGCTTTTTCAAAATCCTAAAACGATCTCATTGTTCAGGATCAAAAATCCAAGTCTCTGGATTTCCTTCACCAACACCAATAAATATCTTCTCTGGAAGGGGTACGGTGTCCATAGGTGCATTATCACTAACAATAAAAAATAACAATGATGCACAATATGGTCCTCCTTAACATCAGATCCTAACTGAACATTACCAATTAACCTGATACCTTTAACAACAATCTTATCTGACTGACGATCACACTTTTTAATACCTAATTCAATACCATTTATTAACCTAGACACACCACTATTAGTAAACACAATATCTCTCAATTGTTCATCATATAACTGTAATTTTCGCGGCCCACCTCTATTCCTTTTAATATATCGAGGAATATTCTGAACATATCGTCTACGTGCATAAGTGAAACGTGTAGGACGATATGACCCACGAATTCTATATGTGCATTTATAACCACTAGATCTCTGAGGTGTCTTTCTATGATACGCTATAGGGGTTCGATACTGGCTACTTCCAGTGCCTACCATCCTTGATAAATTGTTCCACTAATTTAACTCGTACTGGTCTAAATTCTTTCTTACCTCTACTAACCTTTCTGGTCAATCTTCTTAATTGCCTTATCAAATTCTCTTCCTTCTCGAACTCTAGAACAAACCTCTCCGGTAATAAATGGTGCGTACGCTCCACTCTCTGATTTGTAACGTCAAAAACCGATCTACACACATTTGAATTAACTTCCCGTAAGTCTCGGGATATTCTTCTAAGCAGTATACCATTGTATGCCAAACCTATCAAAATATATGATAGATAAAAAGAAGACAAAAGATAAAGATACCGTTTATTACTTTCGTCTGTGATATCCAGAAATTCAAAAAACATATCGATATGAAAACCCCAAATCCCATCCCATCAGTCACTTTATATAGAAAAATAATTACTTGCTCAACAAGGAGTGCAGACAGGCTGGCCTAGAGAATATTTCACTTTATTGAAACATTCAAAAATAATTTTCCCACCAAAAAAGTAACACCACTACATCGCGCCACGTGTCCACTAATAATGCGTATTATAAATGACTAAAATATCCTCGCCAAAAGGCTCCCTCACTTTGTTCGGTCGAGGGGCAAAAAAGTAATATTATAGCTTTTTTGCCCATATTTAAGAAAAACCATTTCCTCACCTTTCCTCACTCGAAATACGCTATTTCCTCACCTTTCCTCACTCAACAGTAATCCATTTTAGCCTAAAATTGGTCTTGTCCTCAATTCCTCAAAAAAAGTCTATCAGTAGTATTAAAATACTACAGTTGAGGAAACCTTAAAAATGGGCTGTTAAGATGACTAGACAACCACAACGATTTCGCCTACAAGGAAAATAGCTCTTCCTCACATATCCACAATGCTCTCTCTGCATCCCATTAATTCTTGACTATTTGTGGAATTTATTCCATAAATTCTCACCCTCATACATTCGCGTAGCGCATGAACATCATCAGGATGGAGAACCTCACCTCCATATCCTACTACAAACCAAAAAACGTTTCGACATTAGAAGTCATGCATATTGCGATATCAAAGACCCCCAACGACGACACTGGAACTGATCTTACATGCGGGGAGTATCACCCAAATATGCAGATCCCAAGATCAGATGCTGTTGTCCATGATTATATTGCCAAAGAAGGAGTGTACGAAGAGAAAGGAACCCTAAATGGTAACAGGAAATCAACTATCAAGAAACGCAATATGATTTGGGCAAAAATACTATAAGAATCCACATCTAAAGACGAATTTCTGGTCAGAGTCGAAAATGAAAAACCATACATATTGGCCACCCAACTACGAAATCTCGAGTATGCAGCGGAATCAAAATGGCCCTCCCCCATTAGCCATTTCAGACCATATTTCATTTTCCCAGTTAACTGTCAGTGTGAGTTGATTTATTACTGTAATGGGTATTGTTCTGTAAATGATAAACACGCTCCTTGGGTTGTGAAGTATCGTTTGGAGGATTCGAACATAAAACATGGGGTGACTTATTGTAAAATGAAAGGATATTTAAAGTATTCAACTAGTGAAATGCCTGAAGATAGTGCCATGAGACCCCCTGTAATACAAGTCTTATCTAAGAAATACACGACTGAGAATGTCGATGTATGGCATTGTGCTCCTAGTAAAATTGTTCCTATAATCATTAGATCTTTATCATTGGTGAATCCTGAACGTCGAAGGGATACATTATTAGGTGGATTTGGAGAAAGCGCTTCAGTTATAGAAGATCGAATAGTGTATCTGATCATGAATTGTGCAAGTCACGAGGTGAAATTGATCTGGGGCCGTCTGTGTCAAAGGTTTGTGCATCATGTGTTATTTTTTATTGTTAGGGATTAGGGATGGCAATTTCCGGATCCGGACCCGGGTCCGGCCGGACCCGGGTCCGGATCCGGAAGAGAATTCACTTCCCCGGGTCCGGTTCCGGACCCGGGTAAATATTCCCGGGTCCGGACCCGGGTCTACCCGGTCCGGATCCGGGTAGACCCGGTCCGGACCCGTTTACCCGGATTCTTTTTTTTTTTAATTTTTTTTAATTTTTTAAAAATTTTTATTGTATTATTTTATATTCATATTTGTATTTTATTAGTTTTATTCAATTCTTTTAATTTTTTATTAAATTCTATTATTTTTATATATATGTGCCCATATATATTTATATTTTTTTATTAAAATCTAATTTATTTTTAATTTTTTAATTTATTTTTTTTAATTTTTCCGGACCCGGGTCTACCCGGGTCCGGACAGGCGATCCCGGGTCCGGATTTTTTGATTCCGACCCGGGTCTACCCGGACCCGGGTCGTCCGGGTCCGGGTATTTTTGCCATCTCTATTAGGGATAATGCACCTATGGACACCGTACCCCTTCCAGAGATGATATTTATTGGTGTTGGTAAGGAATCCAGAGACTTGGATTGTTGATCCTGAATAATGGGATCGTTTTAGGATTTTGAAAAAGTTGAAGTTTAGGTTAAGTGGTGCTATTGACAATGAACAAGTTAGACATGGGTTAGAAACAATTGATCATTTTGTACCAGTTAGTGTGTGGACCGATTACAAAGATACGTTGTTTGGGAATGTTGGTAGTATTCAAAAGGGTGTCATATATTTAATTACAGCCACTGTTAGTGGTAAAGCGTGTAAATATACTTTGAGAAGTCAGGTGTACTTTAAAATAGTGTAATGATAATATTATTTATTATATTGTGGGATAGTTTAACACTGTTCATTTCTTTCACATCCTACAATGTAATGATTTTTTTATTTATTATTTAGGTTAATGGACGTAGACGATATAAAAACTGGTGTTGTTGAGGGGGTTTACTCGAGTGATTACAGTTCTATAGAACTTGCATTACCTAATTTATTCGCGCAACTGAAATTGAGATATGGTAACAAGAGTATTAAAGTTGATAAGATTATGATAAAGTATTCACCGTTGTGTGCTCCTAATGCCTGTAGGATGGTGAGGTTAAATATTTACGATCGTCGTTTGGATGGGAATGATTCCCTGCAAACGTATTTCATTTTCCCAGTTGACTGTCAGTGTGAGTTGATTTTTATTACGGTAATGGGTATTGTTCTGTAAATGATAAACACGCTCCTTGGGTTATGAAGTATCGTTTGGAGGATTCGAACATAAAACAGGTGGTGACTTATTGTAAAATGAAAGGATATTTAAAGTATTCAGCTAGTGAAATGCCTGAAGATAGTGCCATAAGACCCCCTGTAATACAAGTCTTATCTAAGAAATACACGACTGAGAACGTCGATGTATGGCATTGTGCTCCTAGTAAAATTGTTCCTATAATCACGAGATCTTTATCATTGGTGATTCATGAACGTCGAAGGGATACATTATTAGGTGGATTTGGAGAAAGCGCTTCAGTTATAGAAGATCGAAGAGGTTGTTTGAGTGTATTTGATCATGAATTGTGCAAGTCACGAGGTGAAATTGATCCGGGGCCGTCTGTGTCGAGGTTGGTGTTAGAAGAGATGAAGTTGAAAGGAGAGGGTCTGTTGTACTGAAGCCACATGAGTTGTCAGATGTAATAAGAAATGTGATGCTAAGGAGGACCCTATTGTGCCTCATGTGTTATTTTTTATTGTTAATGATAATGCACATATGGACACCTTACCCCTTCCAGAGAAGATATTTATTGGTGTTGGTGAAGGAAATCCAGAGACTTGGATTGTTGATCCTGAACAATGAGATCGTTTTAGGATTTTGAAAAAGTTGAAGTTTAAGTTAAGTGGTGCTATTGATAATGAACAAGTTAGACATTGGTTAGAAACAATTGATCATTTTGTACCAGTTAGTGTGTGGACCGATTACAGAGATACGTTGTTTGGGAATGTTGGTAGTATTCAAAAGGGTGCCATATATTTAATTACAACAGCCACAGTTAGTGGTAAAGCGTGTAAATATACTTTTAGAAGTCAGATGTACTTTAAAACAGTGTAATGACAATATTATTTATTATATTATGGGATAGTTTAGAACTGTTCATATATTTCACATCCTACAATGGAATGTGATTTTTTTATTTATTGTTTAGGTTAATGGACGTAGACGATATAAAAACGCAAATATAGAATTTGTGGGTCCTATCATCCTACATGTTTCACTTATGCACGTAGATGATATGTTCAGAATATTCCTCGATATATTAAAAGGAATAGATGTGGTCCGCAGAAATTACAATTATATGATGAACAATTGAGAGATATTGTGTTTACTAATAGTGGTGTGTCTAGGTTAATAAATGGTATTGAATTGAGTAATAAAAAGTGCGATCGTCAGTCAGATAAGATTGTTGTTAAAGGTATCATATTAATTGGTAATGTTCAGTTAAGATCTGATGCTAAGGATGACCCTATTGTGCATCATGTGTTATTTATTATTGTTAATGATAATGCACCTATGGACACCGTACCCCTTCCAGAGAAGATATTTATTGGTGTTGGTGAAGGAAATCCAGAGACTTGGATTGTTGATCCTGAAAAATGGGATCGTTTTAGGATTTTGAAAAAGTTGAAGTTTAGGTTAAGTGGTTTTATTGACAATGAACAAGTTAGACATTGGTTAGAAACAATTGATCATTTTGTACCAGTTAGTGTGGACGATTACAAAGATACGTTGTTTGGGAATGATTGTAGTATTCAAAAGGGTGCCATATATTAATTACAGCCATGTTAGTGGTAAAGCGTGTAAATATACTTTGAGAAGTCAGATGTACTTTAAAACAGTGTAATGATAATATTATTTATTATATTGTGGGATAGTTTAGCACTGTTCATTTCTTTCACATCCTACAATGGAATGATTTTTTTATTAATTATTTAGGTTAATGGACGTAGACGATATAAAAACTGGTGTTGTTTAAAAAAGGTTTGCTCGAGTGATTACAGTTCTATAGAACTTGCATTACCTAATTTATTCGCGCAACTGAAATTTAGATATGGTAACAAAAGTATTAAAGTTGATAAGATTATGATAAAGTATTCACCGTTGTGTGCTCCTAATGCCTGTAGGATGGTGAGGTTAAATATTTACGATCGTCGTTTGGATGGGAATGATTCCCTGCAAGCGTATTTCATTTTCCCAGTTGACTGTCAGTGTGAGTTGATTTATTACGGTAATGGGTATTGTTCTGTAAATGATAAACACGCTCCTTCGGTTGTGAAGTATCGTTTGGAGGATTCGAACATAAAACAGGGGGTGACTTATTGTAAAATGAAAGGATATTTAAAGTATTCGACTAATGAAATGCCTGAAGATAGTGCCATGAGACTCCATGTAATACAAGTCTTATCTAAGAAATACACGACTGAGAACGTCGATGTATGACATTGTGCTCCTAGTAAAATTGTTCCTATAATCACGAGATCTTTATCATTGGTGAATCTTGAACGTCGAAGGAATACATTATTAGGTGGATTTGGAGAAAGCGCTTCAGTTATAGAAGATCGAAGAGGTCATTTGAGTGTATCTGATCATGAATTGTGCAAGTCACGAGGTGAAATTTTCTGGGGCCGTCTGTGTCAAAGGTTGGTGTTAGAAGAGATGAAGTTGAAAGGAGAGGGTCCGTTGTACTGGAGCCACATGAGTTGTCAGATGATAAAGATCTCGTGATTATAGGAATAATTTTACTAGGAGCACAATGTGATACATCGACGTTCTCAGTCGTTTATTTCTTATATAAGACTTGTATTACTAGGGGTCTCATGGCACTATCATCATGCATTTCACTAGTTGAATACTTTAAATATCCTTTCATTTTACAATAAGTCACCCCCCCGTTTTATGTTCGAATCCTCCAAACGATACTCCACAACCAATGAGCGTGTTTATCATTTACATAACAATACCCATTACCGTAATAAATCAACTCACACTGACAGTCAACTGGGAAAATGAAATACGCTTGCAGGGAATCATTCCCATCCAAACGACGATCATAAATATTTACCCTCACCATCCCACAGGCATTAGGAGCACGCAACGGTGAATACTTTATCGTAATCTTATCAACTTTAATACTCTTGTTACCATATCTAAATTTCAGTTTCGCGAATAAATTTGGTAATGCAAGTTCTATTGAACTGTAATCACTCGAGTAAACCCCTCAACAACACCAGTTTTTATATCGTCTACGTCCATTAACCTAAACAATAAATAAAAAAATCTTTCCATTGTAGGATGTGAAAGAAATGAACAGTGCTAAACTATCCCACAATATAATAAATAATATTGTCATTACACTCTTTTAAAGTACATCTAACTTCTCAAAGTATATTTACACGCTTTACCACTAACAGTGGCTGTAATTAAATATATGGCACCCTTTTGAATACTACCAACATTCCCAAACAACGTATCTTTGTAATCGGTCCACACACTAACTGGTACAAAATGATCAATTGTTTCTAACCCATGTCTAACTTGTTTATATCAATAATTACTTCTTCGTTAATGTTGTTAAGTGAATAATGACATCATGACGATATTTTTATCATATCATTATATTATAGTGGCTTTTTGATATAAAATCGAAAAGTTAAAAGGTCAATTGATATTATCACAATTCTTTGATTGTGCTGAGATAAATAAAAATGAAATAATAATAATAATAATTTTCAATTTGATAATAATTCATATAATTATATATAATAAATTCATATTATTATTAAATTGAAAACGTACAAAATTTAAAATGTCAAACTTCTCATTTTTTTAGGATACTGTGAGGATTTTTCTATTTGTGATATTCCTAATGGATGTGCGTAAGGAGCTATGGCGGGGCTGTTGCTGGTGGAGCGAACGAGCTGTGTACATGTGATGAGAGAGCTTGACATGCATATGGTGGGGATCTAGGTGTAAGTCTATGTGGTGATTGTATATGAAGGTATCAAGCGTACACGTGAGTCTATTAAGATCCCTTCGGTCATTATCTTTTGATATTATTTATTTATTGTCACAATAATTTCACTTATTGCTTTATAATGGAAACTAATGTCCTCAGTGAAGATTTTCGGGGGAGTTTATGCTATATAATTTCGCTACCTTGTTAATATTAAATCATATTGCATATATTTTTTGACATTATGACAGAATCATTCGATTATAGGGGTTTATTATTGTTGTTGTTGATTTTGATTTTGATTTTTATTTTTAGATATTATCTCTGCACCACCAAAGAATTGTGATAATGTCAATGCACCTCCTAACCTTTCGAATTTATATCAAAAGACACTATAATATAGTGATTTGATATAAATATTATTATGACGTTATCATTCACTTAACATCGTTAACGGAAAATGGCTCTATAAAACACAAACCAGAGATAGTGTTGTGTCATTGTCAAAAATTTGTGGTGGTTACATGTATTTCCCTCAAACATGAAGTGGTTCAGAGATAACTTCCCTTAGTAATATGTTTTCCTTTAAAGCGAGCTAAAAAACTTGGATTTTTTGTTGGATAATTATGACCTATAGCATCACTATTTTGTAAAGAACATGGTATTCTTGTACAAAATTAACTATGTGACAAACGAAATTGCTCTTTTATCATTTGTAATTGGATTACCTGGATATATAAATGATAAAAGTCCATATGATTAGTACAAGATTAATAAGATATGAGACAGTATTAATCCATGTAAGGTTTAATCATTAAATATCTCTAGTCGTAGTATTATCGAGACTAGACATCGATAATACGGAATAGGCTAGTATTACACTTGTGCGCGTTATGGAATCTTAATGTCATAGTTCTCATATATTTGGGTATTGGATACTAATGCAAGTGTGATAAGAGGTTCTGTTTGCCGATGGTACGTGAACATCTTCGTTATGGATAGACCCATCGGAATCCCATTGGTAGTATGACTATGTGTCTATGGGAATCCGAATCAGGGTAGGTGTATATGGTCTTAACCTGAGACTTGCATCGCTAATACTTGCGACAATCAGTATACTTTGGTTTTGATCGTCCGGGGTTTTAACAGGTTCTGTGTATGCCTCTTCTGGGTATACTGAGAATCGTAGTGTATTGGGTGTGATGTCAAGATGGAAGTATCACTTCAGTCATATGGAGATGATGATCATGCATGGATACAGAACTGGTACTCTATAGTGCTATAGCCATCGGGAAAGTATGACTAGGTCATGATTTTTCGATTATAAAGAGACTAGTTGCTAGTGATCTGATATATGCTTCGTACGGGGCAAACACAACTTCAGCCCCAGGCCTAGCATGTGACATCTGATACTGGATCGCAATACGCAATACTATGTATACTTGATGAGTGGTATTTATACCACTATTTCCCACTCATTTGACCTAATGTTTTGTATTATTTCTCGAGTTTTATGAACGTTTTGATGTGTTTTGTTGTTATTTTGCAGATAAATAAAGTTTGGACAGCATTGGAAGCAATTTGGGACAAAACTGGTCAAAAATGCGTCAACAGGAAAAATTCCGTCTTCTTCGCGTCGCGACGCTGGAGCCTTTCGCGCCGCGACGCCCAGCATGCACCAGAGATGCTAAAATGCGCCGTGGTCAACGGGTCAACAAGTTGAAAAGTTTGACTTTACTAACATGCGCCTGCCACGTGTCACCATCACAACGGAGATGCTAATGTGCGCCCTGCCACGTGTCAAGATCTCATTGCTCGGACGGCCACCGCCTCACGTGTCATGCCACGTGTCGCCACATCATCGTTCACATCAGAAGCCACGTCAGCAAGTCAACCGAGTCAACGTGCCACGTCATCATCAGCCAATCACAGCGCGCCACGTGTCAAGCTCTCATTCGTCCGACGGCCGCCGCCCCACGTGTCGCCACGTCGCCTTCCACATCATCAGCATGACGCAAGCAATGACGTCATGAACAGTTGACACGTCAGCATGACGTAAGCAATGACGTCATGAACAGTGCCACGTCATCGGATAAGATTCTGAGCCGACCAACCAGCGCGTGACACGTGTCGTACTGTACCCAGCGTCGCGACTCTAGTGCAATTTGGGCGGCGCGACGCTGACCCCCTATAGACGCCTATAAATAGAGCGCGAGATTTCAGTTTTTGGTGTACCATTTTCTCTCCCAAATCCTATGTAATTAGGGAGTTTCTCTCTCTTAAGTTTCTTTTATTAAAGTTTTGTAATTTTTAATTACTTTTTGTAATAATAATAATTTACTTTCTTTATTTTACAGTTTTTACTACATTATGAGGAGGTAACTTCCTTCTGTTAAGGTAAAAGGTAATTCTTTTACTATTACTTTTTAGATTAATCTCCCATAATTATAATATATTCAAGTTTTAAATTGACTTAATCAGGATACCGCCAGATTGGTCGGTGGGTAATAAAATTCATATTCCGCCTTTATGGCTGGTTTAATTTAAATTCCGCCTTTATGGCTGGTTTATTTTCTGTTCCGCCTTTATGGCTGGTATAATTTCTGTTCCGCCTTTATGGCTGGTATAATTTAAGTCCCGCCTATATGGCTGGTTATTTAAATGATTCCGCCTTTATGGCTGGTTGTTTTTAAAACTAATTAAATCAAAATACCGCCTATATGGCTGGATGAAAATGTTTTGCAAAGCTTATATTATATTATGGGAGAAATTTAATTAGTATATAGTAGAAGTAATTCCTTTTTACCTTAGCAATTTTATTTTATTTCACTTTCAGCAGTTATTTTACTGCATTTACTTTATGCAATTTTATTTAAAGTCTTTTAAATTTTTAGCCCTAGTTATGTGTCGTAGCTAAATTAGTTATCTAGGGTTGTGATGAATTTCAATTTAACTGGTTTATAAGGGTTAGATTATAGTTTGGGTAAATTAAAGATTTATTTATTGAGTCTTAATCTTAAAGCTCTTTAATTAACTGGCCATTAATTAAATTGATTAGGTAAACTTAAAATGAACTAGACATAGGGATTTTAAGTTTAAGACCTTAGACTCAATAGCCCACGATCTTCCTTGAGGATAGATAACCCTTTAATAGATTTCCTTACAGGATAGGAATATACCTGTAGGGCGGGGGTAGCCATAATTGGAACTTAGACTTAATGAATCCAGGTAATGTGGTTGACATAGGAATATGGTTCAATTGGGTTATACTGGATATTTGTAATTGACCATCGGAAGAGGCTTTTACATAAGTTAGTGTTCCAGGTTAATAAATTGATATTTTACCCAACTATAAGATAACTACTTCATCTTTTAAATAATATTGAAATAAATCACAACCCTGGATAGTTTTTAATATTGAATTTCTTTAAAATCTACTTTTAAGCAATTTCAGTTATTTGTCTTTAAATTTAGAATCATCGCCATTCCAAATCAATCAAACAACTTGTTAGATACTGGTAATCATTTGGCCCAATAAATTGATAACAAAAAGGTTTTAAGTCCTCGTGGGATCGATACTTTTTATACTACTTGAACGATACGTACGCTTGCGTTATACGTGTGTGTTTACGCCGGTCAATACTACACTTGACAAAGATCATGTATTCCTTAAAAGAATATTTCTAGAGAATTGGGTAGGCACGGTGCTTTGCTAGAAGCCAACCATGTCTTGTAAATTGGTAAGAACGTGGTACCGGGTACGCACATATTCGGATAGTCCGATGACCGTATACTTACTGCCAACATATTGTTGGATTTCAAGGTTAATCCTAAGATCATATTAAGCATAGAATATAATGAATACGCAAAGAATAGTGGCGGAAACACACTTACATTGAACGGTTTTGGATGTGTTGAGAAGCAAAAATTCCTCCAATAAGTCTTTGAGAATTCGGCCAAGGTGATATCTCAAGCTCCAAGCTTTGTCTTGTGATTCCAAGCTCTTAGAATAGGTTTCCCCATCACCTTGTATTGATTCCTTGAAGGTGCTAGCCTTTAGAAAAACTGCCACAATTTCTCACTTCATTTCCTTCCTTGTTCCGCCAAGAGAGAAAGAAATGGAGAGAGTAATTTTCTTGTGAAAACCGTGAATGGCTAAGAGAGAGAGAGAATGATTTTTTTTTTATTTTATATTTCAATTTCAAAAATTAAAATAATGATATACCACAGTTGGTATATGTCAACAATGCCATCAAGTTTGGAGTGTTTAAGAAGTCATCACCAACTTCACCAAAACCCATCACCAAAAAGCAACTTTAAAGTGACAAGTGATGTGACATGTGGGCCCCACTTGATTCAAAATCTGAGTGGGCCCGCAAACACTCCCGGGCTCAGTTTCGCTAATTCCGAATTAATGAACTTTCGTCGCAACGTAATTAAATCGAATTTAATTAAATAATTATGCCTAGCAAAATTACTATTCACGTCACTAACGAATTAATTCTAAATTAACTTGTTTGCCCGAATTAAAATCTAATTTTAATTTCGCGTCGAAATCTAATTTCGTTTAATATATCGAATATATTATTTTATCGATTAATTCCAAATTAATCGTTCTCTCTCTTCTAATAGTATTTTATCCCAAATAAAATATCTCCGCAATTAATCCCAAATTAATAAAGTTTGAATCATACGTCATCGGTGAATCTTCGGGAAGCGACCCAAGAGATCCCTGGATATGTTGGCAGTAAATCCGGTCGTCGGACTATTCGAACACATACGTACCTAGTACTACGTTCTTACCGATTTACGAGACAAGGTTGGCTTCTGGCAAAGCGCCATGCCTACCTAATTCTCCAGAAATATTCTTAATGGAATATATAATCTATGTCAGGCGTAGTATATAAAGTATTGCGTATATCGATCCAGTATCGGATGTCACATGCAAGGCCTGGGGCTGGAATAGTGTCTGCCCCGTACGAAGCATATATCGAATCACTAGCAACTAGTCTTTTTATTATCGGATAATCATGACCTAGTCATATTATCCCGATGGTTGCAACCCTTTAGAGAACCAGTTTTGTATCCCTGTGTGACCATCATCTCCATATGACTGAAGTGATACTTCCATCTTGACATCACACCCAATACACTACGATTCTCAATAAACCCAGAAGAGGCATACACAGAACCTGTTAAAGTCCTGGACGACCAAAACCAAAGTGTATTGATTGTCGCAAGTACTAGCGATGCAAGTCTCAAGTTAAGACCAAATACACCTACCCTGATGCGGACTCCCATAGACACATAGTCATACTACCAATGGGATTCTGATGTGTCTATCCAGAGCGAAGCTGTTTTTCGTATCATCGGTAAAACATAACCTCCTACCACACTTGCATAAGTATCCAATACTTAAATATATGAGAATTATGTTGTTACGCTTCCATAACACGCACAAGTGCGATACTAGTCTATTCCGCATTATCGATGTCCAGTCTCGATATTACTACGACTATGGATATTTAATGATTAAACCGTCGTGGATTGATACTGTCTCATATCATCTCAATCCGGAACTAATCATAAGGACTTTCATCATTCACACATTTAATTAATCTAATTACGAAATTATAAAAGGCAATTTCCTTTGCAACATAATTAATTTGTACAAAAACACAATGTCTTTTACAAATAGTGACGCTTTGGGTCATAATTGTCCAACACATATCCATGGATCTCTTGGGTAGCCTCCCAAAGATTCACTAATGACATTTGACTCGAACAGAATTAATCTGGGATTAATTATGAGAGAGAGAAAAAGATTAATTACGGCAAGAATTAATCTGGGATTAATTCAACTAGAAGAGAGAACGCGATTAATTTGGAATTAATCGGTAAAGTAAATTTAATAGTTAAATTGGATTTTACTATTTAATTTATTTAATTGGGCTAAAATAATATATTTGATATATTAAATGAAATTAGATTTCAAAGCGGAATTAAATTGGATTTTAATTCAAGCGAACAAATTAATTTGGAATTAATTCGTAAGCGACTTTCATAATAATTTTGCTAGGTATTATTATTTAATTAAATTGGATTTAATTATGTCACAACGGAAAATTCGTTTATTCGAAATTAAACGAACTCGGGCCCGACCGAAGTTGCGTGTTGGATTAGCCGACTTAAATTTGGAATTTAAAAGTGATGGGACCCATTTCACTTACATCATTTGTTGGACTAATGATGGAAGTTGTTGTTGGTAAATAAAGGCTTGAGTGAAAGGCTTGGATTACTTGTAAAATACTCAAACCAAAAACAACACTGAACCTTATTTTATAAACTAGTCAAACTTTGGAAGTTGTCATGAGTTACTATTCACAACACTCATTTTTCTCCTTCTTCCTCTTGAAGCCGTGAGCTTCATGCTTCTCCCATGGAACTTTGTTGCAAAATTCTATTATGCTAGCACATTAAGGAGTCAAACAAGGTGATAGGGAGACTCACCTAAGTGTTGGAAACACTCAAAGAGGGCTTGGAGCTTCCATCTTCAAAGAAAATTTTTCAAATTCATCCAAACCAATGTAAGTAATCTGCAACTTCCTTTGGTAAAATTCACATACGAATCACTCTTAGAGATCCTTGGCATGTTCTAGGAACACTAACAATGGTATCAGAGCGGTTTCTAAGCATGATTTGATTCTAGGTTCTTAAACTTTAATTTGGGATTTTATGATTTGAGCTTGATTTTGCCTAAATTGATGAGTTGGTTGAGTTTATATGATGTTGAATTGGATTTGTATATCATTGGATTTGTGATAAATTGATTAGATCAAAAATCCCCAAAATCCATGCTTGGCCGAGAATTACCCTAGGAAGCTCATGGTTAATTTTTTGAAATTTAACAATTGGATGTGTTGTTGGCATGATATATATGATATATTTTGATTTAATTGTATTGAAATCAAATTGCATGACAAATTCCTTGCCAATGCCGTGAGCCTAGCATGTTGGAATGGATTGATTGTGCTTTAATTTGTGTTGGATTTAAATTAAAATATTAGGCATGATTAATTAGATTAATTAGTATTTTATAAATATTAGATTAATTAATTAATTGTGTTAATTACACTTGAAATGGATTAATATGTAATATGGAATGATATATTAATCTATTTGTTGTATTTGGGCTAATGGGCTTGGTTGGGCCAAATTTTGGTCTTGGATCATATTTGGGCCTAAACCATCTCCATAAAGTCCAAAAATATGACATTGGGCCTAATGGGCCTAAATTGATTTTATGACATAGGGTGATTCCTAACTTGGGCCTTGGCATTTTGGGTTTGATCCATAATGGCCAAAGCCCATACCTAAAGAATTAATTGAAAGCCCATTGGACTTTAATTGAATAGTATTGGATACTAATTGGGCCTTTGAGACTCGTTAAGATTGGATTTGGAATCCAAGTCTAAAAGGCACCATTGAAAGTGTAATTGTTTAATTTGGAATTAAACATGAATGAATAATGGATACAATTTAAATTGGATTTGAAATTGTAGTTCGATATTATAAGCATTGCATTTTTGCATACCAAACCCGATGATGAGTCTCATATGGAGGCACTACCTTTTAGTCGTGGAAGTCGCAGAAAACGGTCGTCGGAAAGGCAAAGACAAGAGTTGACATATTTTGGTTTTGATTCGCTAAGTTCGCTCGGAGTTCGCTTGTTGAATGTTCGTTTCAAAATGTATCTTTTAACCCAAAATCACCGCAAACCATTCTAAGCCCAACTAAACACCTAAACCCACATCCAAAGCCCATGAAACCAAAATAAATCAAACACCAAGCCCACCATCCATTAGGCCCACGCCCATGACACTAAAATTACCCCTCATTACACTATTCAAACATGATTTACCCATCTACCAAACTTACTTTAACCATTCCACCCCACTTTGACAAAATAATAAACAAATAACAAACACATAATTCAAACCCACACCTCACTCATTCAAACCCATACCTCACCCATACCTCACTCATTCAAACCCACACTTCACTCATTCTCACCCATACCTCACTCATTCAAACCCACACCTCACTCATTCAAACCCACACTTTACTCATTCTCACCCATACCTCACTCATTCAAACCCACACCTCACTCATTTAAACACATACCTCACTCATTCACACCCACACCTCCACTATCCCATTTGCCTATATAAACCATCATTTCCACCTTGGAACCCCTGGCACATATCAATACACATCAAGAAAAATACCAAGCAAACACTTAGCATTTGGAAGAACAAAAACTGCTCTCCATCCTCCCTAGAAGTCACGCCAATTATGCCCTCCAAGTCAGCCTTGATTTTGGCGTCCAAGCTTCCTCCATCTTGCCTCTATTGTTCATGCCATTTAGCCACTGAAATAGGCTCCCATTCCAGCCCCATTCCAGCCCCAAACTGACACCACAAACCAGCAGCCACAAGCCCATATCGAAGAACCCTAAAGTCACAGCCCTTTGATCTCTCGGCAGAACCCACATACAAACTCAAAACAGCCCCCCATGTCCACGTAAAACTAACTCCGATGCACCCTAAACTGACAACAAAACAGAAGCTTCACGTTACTGCCAGAAACCCATGCATGCAGCGTCCATAGCCATCACAATACTGTACAAACAGCAGCCCCAAACAGCCCCCTGAATATCGCACAAATAGCAGCCCCAACAGCCCCCAAAATACCACAAAAAAACTACCCAAAACAGTCCAAAAATAGCCCGAAAAATTGAGTGAAAACAGTGAGAAAAATATAGAAAACGGCGATTAAAATGATTATCAAGGGCACCAAGCCCTCCATCTATGGGAAGCTAAGGAGGATGACCTCCATGATTACTGATTTTCGGCAGTTAAGAGAAACTGTCATGGATATTGAGGAAGAAGAGGCCGAAAATAGAAAATTATATGGTCTGAACAGGAGGCCCATTGGGGGAACATCGGGAACAAAGCCCGTTTCTGCTGAGATTGCCGCTATCCAGAATCGGAGATTTTCCAACTTGGGAAGACCCCTGTCAAATGTGCTAGAGAAACTGAAGAGGCAAGGGCTCTTAAAACCCTTGGAAGCCAAACCATTACCCAATCCCTACCATCACATTATAACCTAAGCCTTTACTGTCACTTTCACCAACAAAATGGCCATGACACTAACAATTACGCCCGACTCCGCCATGAAATCCAAGACCTGATAGACTCCAAGAAAGTACCTGAACCAGAAATAGAACAACCTGACACACATAGAAACCCCTTACCCAACTACCGTGCTGTACCACCACCAGCCTATATGATCAATTCTGGCCTCCCAGAAGACCTTGTCCTAAAATCCTTTCGCCCTCAAGCCTTTTGCTTGGGAATCTGGGATGGTACTAGTGAAGATGAGACTGAGCAGAAAAAAAACTTTTGGCTTGATTTCTCTAGCAGTGATGAGGAAGAAGTAAGAGGAATGACGCGCAATGGTCATTTTTACAATGATATGGCGGAGAAGGGTAAAGAAGTTTTGACAGATGGTAGAGAAGTGGTTGAGACTGCAGAAAATACTGAGGGGGATATAGTGTTGAGGAAATTGAGGAAGACTAGAGAACAAGTGAGTATCTGGGAACTGTTATGTGCATCTCGGGAGCATAGACAAGCCATGGTTGAAGCCTTGAGCAAGATTGTGGTACCGGAAGACGCCAACCCTGCAATGTTTGTTGGGTCGGTTCAGAAAGAAGCTTTGCATATATCTTTTTCTGAGGATGAACTCCCAGCGGAGGGGAGAAATCATAACAGGCCTCTATTTATCAGGGCCGAGGTGAGGGGCAAGAGAACTTCATGTGTGATGGTGGATGACGGTTCGTCCATCAATGTGTGCCCACTGAAAATTCTTGCAAGATTGGGTAGGAAAGCAACAGACTTGGACCCCTCCGTATGACTATTAAGGCTTATGATGACAGTAAAAGGGGAGTTGAGGGTACCTTTGTGGCTATGGTCAAGGTAGGACCGATTGAAGATGAGGTTGAGTTCACAGTACTGGACATCCCGGCTACTTTCACCTTATTGTTGGGAAGGCCTTGGTTTCACAAACTTGGGGGTGTGCCTTCCACTTTACATCAGATGATCAAGTTCCCGTATGAGGGAGAAGTTGTTACTATCCGGGCTGAGTTAGATAATGTCGTGGCTGCCTTGGAGATACAACATTTCACGAGGTTTCAGGTGTCAGCTACTTTTGAGGAGTGGGTGGATCCTAGGGTGGCTATGATTATGGAGAAAATGAAGTTTGAGCCAGTTGAAGGTTTAAAATTGCCAGATTTCAGAGGACAGACTACTCGGAAGGGTTTGGGGTACAAATCTAATGAAGAAAAGCCGAAGGTCAAGAAAAAGGGCTGAAACTGATGGAGTGTTTTGTGAAAGCTTCAGGATATCAAGGGGAGCCTGAACCTGTAGAAGTTAATGGAATTGTGGTACCTGGGTTTGAGATCTTCCAGGATATGTTGGGTAAGAAGTCGATAGTTGAAGAAACTGTGAAGAAACAAGAAGAGAATTGGGAGGAAGAACTGATGAAGTTGGAGAACCTGACTTTGGGAGAGAACAAAAAGCCTGAGGAAAACCTGGTTGCAGAGGAAGAAATGCCTATAGATGATGAAGACATTTACCTTCCTGATTTGTTTCAATGTACTTCTGCATTATCCAATAATAAAGACATCTCTTTTGCTTACTTTCCTGAGTCATTTCAATTTACTCTACACGAATCAAGCATATTTGATATCAGTTCGGCCAGAACTACTGCATTTAACTTGGGTACACTTGAGAACCCCAAGGAAATTCTGATTGCAAGTGAAGTTACCTCCGAAGAAAGGGAGAAATTAGAAGAGGTATTGGTCAGATACGCCAAATTGTTTGCTTGGTCCTATGAGGACATGCCTGGGGTAGACAGAAACATTGCCCAGCACACAATACCAACTTATCCGAATATGAGGCCAATAAAACAGAAACTCCGGCGGATGAGACCAGAATGGGCTGAGAAAGTCAGAGAGGAAGTTAAGAAACAGATAGATGTGGGGTTCCTGGAAGTAGTAAAGTATCCTGAGTGGTTGGCTAATATAGTGCCGGTGCCAAAGAAAGACGGGAAGGTCAGAATGTGTGTAGACTACAGAGATCTCAACAAGGCTTGTCCGAAAGATGATTTTCCTCTGCCGCATATAGACGTTCTGGTTGATAGTGCGGCTTTATCTGCTATGTATTCATTTGCAGATGGGTTTTCAGGTTACAATCAGGTCTTTATGGCTGAGGAAGACAAACACAAGACTGCATTTGTTACTGAGTGGGGTATTTATTGTTACAAGGTAATACCGTTTGGGCTTAAGAATCGGGAGCTACTTATCAGCGGATGGCCACTACACTTTTCCACGACTTGATGCACAAAGAGATTGACGTGTATGTGGATGACATGATGGTGAAATCAGAGACAAGAGTTGGGCATATTGAAGCACTGGAAAGGTTCCTTCAGAGAGTTGACAGATACAACCTACGGCTTAATCCCAAGAAATGTGTGTTTGGGGTGACATCAGGGAAATTGCTTGGTCATACAGTGGGAATGGGCGGAATAGAGGTAGACTCTGAGAAGATCAAAGCAATCACAGAAATTCCTGCACCGAAGACAGAAAACGAAGTCAGAGCATTCCTGGGGAAGATTCAGTACATCAGTCGGTTCATCGCCAAGTTGACATTAGCATGTGAGCCTATCTTCAAACTGTTGAGAAAAGATCAGCCAGTGAGATGGAATGAACAGTGTCAAACAGCCTTCGACAAAATCAGAGAGTACTTGGTAAAGCCTCCTGTATTGAAACCTCCGAGACCAGGCAGACCTTTGATATTGTATTTGGCTATAGAATCAGAAGCACTGGGGGCAATGATGGTACAGGCAGATGAGACAGGGGTAGAACATGCAGTTTACTATCTGAGTAAGAAGATGCTCCCGTATGAGGCTCGATATCAGGAAGTCGAGAAGATATGTCTTGCAGTGGTATGGGCTTCCAGAAAATTGCGGCATTATTTTTAGTCTTACAAAATCCAGGTAGTAGCAAAGGAGAATCCTCTAAAGTATCTGCATTCAGTGCCTTCGCTAGTGGGGAAATTGGGCAGGTGGTTAGTATTGCTGACAGAGTTCGACATTGAGTATCTCACCTCCAAAGTGATCAAAGGGCGAGCAGTAACAGAGTTTCTGGCATTGCAACCTGTTGATGGGGATCAGTATAAGTTTGAATTTCCAGATGAAGAGATCCAAGCAATAACAGTTCAGAGATGGAAGATGTATTTTGACGGAGCAGTAAATTACAAAGGAGCCGGAATTGGGATCGTGATAGTAACCCCCGAGGGATAGACCTTGCCTTTGGCCAAGAGGTTGACATTCAGAGTAACTAACAATGTGGCCGAGTATGAGGCATGCGCTTTTGGTTTGACAGCATTGATAGCCTTGAAGGCCGGGAGTGTGGAAGTCTACGGAGATTCTATGTTGGTAGTCCAGCAGATGCGAGGAGAATGGGAATTGAAAGAAGAACGGTTGAAACCTTACCTTTTTTACCTCAGAAAGTTGGCACAGGTTATCCCCGAGTGTAAGTTTCAGCACTTACCGAGAGAAGAGAATCAGATGGCAGATGCATTGGCTACACTTGCAGCAACTTGGGAAAATCCAGAAAAACTGGTAATGAGACCACTTGTGCTGACAACGGCAAGAAAACCGGTATATAAGATAGAGATGATATTGGAAATAGAGGTCGATGACGGGAAGCCTTGGTATCATGATATTCAGAGGTATCTGGAACGGGGGAAATTCCCAGAAGAAGCAAGCAGAAAAGACCGAGTAACCATTCAAAAGTTAGCCTCCCAATATGTGATTTTGAAAGGGGAGCTGTACAAGAGGCAGACAAATGGTATTCAGTTGAAGTGCTTGAAGAAAGAAGTGGCTCAGCAGGTAATGGAAGAAGTACATGATGTTGTCTGTGGTCCGCACATGAACGGGTTGAATTTGTCACGTAAGATAGTGAGACAGGGTTTTTACTGGTCGACTATGGAGACAGACTGCGCAAAGATGGTGAAGCACTGTCATGACTGTCAGGTACATGGTAATTTGAATCATTTGCCACACACAGAGTTGCATGGGCTATCAGAGTCGTGGCCTTTTTCAGCTTGGGGGATTGATATGATCGGGGAGATTCGACCGAATGCGTCGAACGGTCATCGCTTTATAGTAGTAGCGGTAGACTACTTTTCAAAATGGGTGGAAGCTGAATCATTCCGTAATGTCACAGCGAAGCATATGGTGAAGTTCATAGCTCGGAATTTCATTTGTCGGTATGGTATGCCGTATCATGTAGTGACAGACAACAGAGTTCAGTTTCAAGGAGAGATGAAGGCAATGTTACAGAGGTACGGGATAGGCCACCATAAGTCATCACCGTACAGGCCGCAGGCAAATGGGGCAGTTGAGGCAGCCAACAAGACTATAAAGACAATTTTAGCCAAGATGACAGAGAACTGCAGAGATTGGGCCGAGAAATTACCATATGCTTTATGGGGGTACAGAACATCAGTAAGAATAGCAACATGGGCCACACCTTACTCTTTGGTCTATGGAATGGAAGCAGTATTGCCAGTAGAAATGGAAATACAGTCTATGAGGGTATTAGCAGAGGCAGAATTACCGGAACAGGAGTGGGCCGCACAGAGGTTTGATCAGTTAGCACTATTAGATGAGAAGAGAACGAAGTCTTTGTATCACATGCAGTTGTATCAGAAGAGACTAGCCCGAACATTCAATAAGAAAGTACGCCCCCACCAAGATCAGAAAGGGTGATTTGGTACTTAAGCAGTCGAAGCCGTCGACGACAGACCCAAGAGGGAAGTTCAGACCAAATTGGGAACGACCATACATTGTTCAGAAGGTAATGGGAAATGGAGCAGTGAGACTGTCGGACTTGGAAGGGAATGAGTTCACCGAGCCGATCAATGTTGACAGATTGGAGTTGTATTTTGCCTGAGGGATAATAGACTGGCTAGTCACCCGCAAGAAGGTCTAACCCGACGGGAAAAGGAAACTCATGCATGCATGCATACACGTAACCCATTTCTTACATTCTTTTTTATGTGTTTTGTGTTTTTGTTTTGTATTTGCAGGTGTCGAAGACAGAAAAAAAAAAGAGGAAACAGCAGAGACAAGCCAATCAGAAATTGTGAAAGCACTGTATTAGATTTGGGTAGTACTCTGAGAGTTGAGGCCCATATAAATTTGAGTTTCGGGTATGGATCTCAGGGGGCGAGGCCCGCATTGTCAGCAGTAGAAAGGAATTCCTTGGAGTGAGTAAAAAAAAAAAGAGTGAGAGAGAAGGTTTTGATGGTTAAACATATGTCCGGTGATGACATTGTGTGTTGTAGGGAGAAGCCTTAGAAACGAGAAGTGCGAGACGTGCTCTTATCCGGTATTCTGAATGGATTGATCTTGGCTAGACTCATGAAGCACTTGATAAAAGGTATCTCAACAGTAGAAGCCTGAGCGGTTGATAAAATGACTAGCTGAAGAGATGGTGGATCGATGAATGACCGTTTGCTTGGATGTCCACCCTGGTTTATGTACGCTATGATACATGATATGGTTGGAAATAAAGAAAGACAGTCTCTGCGATGATAAGAAAAGAAAAAGAACCGCCTATAACCGATAAGCGTGAAGCTACCCATGGGCGAGTATTAGGACCACCATGAGGAGAAATGCTACCTTAAAAGGGTAGGTGAGTCAAAAAAAAAAAAAAGAAATAGGAAAAGAGAAGAAAAAGAATGAAAAGAAAGAGACGAAAGCAAAATAAAGAAGACCATATCATGTTGAGTATGCCGAAGTAATCACAAAATGTGGCCTAGACATCCAGGTTGGTTAGACCCATAGAACCGATTCTCCGAAGTGAAATCATCAAGTTGGCTTGCTTAAGGAATAAAGCTGCAAAAAGAACCTTTGCACACACTCACTAGGAGTCTAGTTTAGATCACATGTTCAGTTGATCGGGTTTGAGTATATCGAGTACTTCGAAGGTTCTCGGGTTTTGACATGAAACATTCATTGAGGATGAAAATATGTTTAGCTATTTCGAGGAGAAGCAATACAATAGTTGGAAATATAAACGTCAGTATCAGTCCGAGGGCGAGGCCCACAGCGGCATTAGATAGAGGGCGAGGCCCACTTCAGTTTGGGGCGAGGCCCATATCAGTTTGGGGCGAGCCCTACATTAGTATCAGTTTGGGGCGAGGCCCACATCAACATCAGTCAGGGTCGAGGTGCCCCCGTTGTCGGTTGTAGTTCCGGGTCGAGGTGCCCAGGGTCGAGGTGCCCACTACATCATCAATTCGAGGGCGAGGTCCCTATTGTCAGCGGTATTGGGTCGAGGTGCCCAGGGTCGAGGTGCCCCCGTTGTCGGTTGTAGTTCCGGGTCGAGGTGCCCAGGGTCTAGGTGCCCACTACATCATCAGTTCAAGGGCGAGGTCCCTATTGTCAGCGGTGTTGGGTCGAGGTGCCCAAGGTCGAGGTGCCCCCGTTGTCAGTTGTAGTTCCAGGTCGAGGTGCCCAAGGTCGAGGTGCCCACTACATCATCAGTCGAGGGCGAGACCCATTTTGTCAGCGGTATTGGGATGCGTCCCAGGGTCGAGGCCCCCATTATCGGTTGCAGTTATTGGGATGCGTCCCAGGATCGAGGTCCACTGCATCATCAACTCAGCTCAAAGCAGCAGGCAGACCAGGTAAATAAGAATGCATTGCACGTACTTTGATAGGATTGTCAATATCACACACTGAACAAATCCCATCAAAGTGGGGGCGATTGTAAGCATTGCATTTTTGCATACCAAACCCGATGATGAGTCTCATACGGAGGCACTACCTTTTAGTCATGGAAGTCGCGGAAAACGGTCGTCGGAAAGGCAAAGACAAGAGTTGACACATTTTGGTTTTGATTCGCTAAGTTCGCTCGGAGTTCGCTTGTTGAATGTTCGTTTCAAAATGTATCTTTTAACCCAAAATCACCGCAAACCATTCTAAGCCCACCTAAACACCTAAACCCACATCCAAAGCCCATGAAACCAAAATAAATCAAACACCAAGCCCACCATCCATTAGGCCCACGCCCATGACACTAAAATTACCCCTCCTTACACTATTCAAACATGATTTACCCATCTACCAAACTTACTTTAACCATTCCACCCCACTTTGACAAAATAATAAACAAATAACAAACACATAATTTAAACCCACACCTCACTCATTCAAACCCATACCTCACCCATACTCACTCATTCAAACCCACACTTCACTCATTCTCACCCATACCTCACTCATTCAAACCCACACCTCACTCATTCAAACCCACACTTCACTCATTCTCACCCATACCTCACTCATTCAAACCCACACCTCACTCATTTAAACACATACCTCACTCATTCACACCCACACCTCCACTATCCCATTTGCCTATATAAACCATCATTTTCCACCTTGGAACCCCTGGCACATATCAATACACATCAAGCAAAAATACCAAGCAAACACTTAGCATTTGGAAGAACAAAAACTGCTCTTCATCCTCCCTAGAAGTCACGCCAATTATGCCCTCCAAGTCATCCTTGATTTTGGCGTCCAAGCTTCCTCCATCTTGCCTCTATTGTTCATGCCATTTAGCCACTGAAATAGGCTCCCATTCCAGCCCCATTCCAGCCCCAAACTGACACCACAAACCAGCAGCCACAAGCCCATGTCGAAGAACCCTAAAGTCACAGCCCTTTGATCTCTCGGCAGAACCCACGTACAAACTCAAAACAGCCCCCCATGTCCACGTAAAACTAACTCCGATGCACCCTAAACTGACAACAAAACAGAAGCTTCACGTTACTGCCAGAAACCCATGCATGCAGTGTCCATAGCCATCACGATACTGTACAAATAGCAGCCCCAAACAGCCCCCTGAATATCGCACAAATAGCAGCCCCAACAGCCCCCAAAATACCACAAAAAACTACTGAAAATAGTCCAAAAATAGCCCGAAAACTTAAGTGAAAACAGTGAGAAAAATAGAGAAAACGGCTAGCGGAAGCCACGGGTGAAAATAAACAAAACAGCGGAAACAACAAAAATAGTGAACCCGTGAAGACAACGGACCAGTGAAAATAGAGAAAACAGTGAACCTGTGAAAATAGTAGAAACAGCGGACCAGTGAAAATAGCAAAACGATATCCCTTCCGGCACCGTGGAACGCACTCCGGAAAGCGACTTAAAAGGTAAGACTTGAAGGCACCCTTTTATTTATTATCCTTTATTTTTAGTTATTTTATTGTTTTATTTCGCATGATTATTGTGAATTGGTGCATGATGTGATTTCCGGGTGAACGGAACATGTGTCCTCTCTTGTGGTATATCGGATGGAAACCCGGACGTAAATTTCGTAGTCGAATCTGAATTGATGGTATTGCGGTTTACACTCGGGATACAATGCCACGTATCACTTGAGGCACACGTATTTCGTTTCATCCAAACCTTGTATTTGAGCATGATTTAGTCTAGTATGTTATTTATTCCTTAAGCATGATTAGGTTGTTAATATGTTATTTCCCTATGTATGTTATAGTTATTTACTTCCCAATAGGAGTTTTATCTACGTTTGCTTAGGTTGTTGTTTAGTTTTCATGTTTGATAAATGTAACATATTCGTTGTGTGATATTGTATGTTTACCTTTATGAACGTGAATTAGATCTAGGTTAATCTCAGACATGTATGTTGTGTAGACTTGGTTAAATTATTGCACGAATCCGTTCATTACAAGTGGCATAAGTAAGGGACCATTCCGAACCCAACGGTTTGAGGTCTTCCCTTGCGAGGGGTGAGTGCGGCCTTAAATCTTTGTCCCGGTTCACACCGGGTGGCGACTCCATTTTATTCTCTGGTTTAGTCCCCCGCGGGCTACTCCGTACTCCCAACCGGGCCGCGAGCCCGGAGCATGCGTCGCCCAGGTTCTGTTGTCTACAGATATAATTCAAGAATATGTACTTTGAGTATTTATTCTTAAAAGAGTTGGACTTGCGCAAATCAAATCGTTGTTTGAACATTGGATGGTCATTAAATCAAAGATTAATTAATTGGATTAGATTGATTGAATAACATTATATGTGTGAATACTTGGATGTATTGTATGAAAAATGTATATCGGATGGGTATTAGATGAGTGAGGGAAATTTTGGAAATTATTGTAATAAATTTAGAATTTATTTAAATTGGACCTGCGTGTCCAACCTATTATCTCTATTCTCTTTGTATTTCTCTTCTCACTAATTTCTCTCAATGTAAATTAGGTTTCTTTAGAAGTATTATGTAATTGGGTAGAAGTATGAATAATGCTAGCGAGAGAGAGGAAATTGAGAGATTTGTTCTAGGAATAATTTTTTATATATCCATCCGTATATCATTATTAAATTTTAATCGCGCTTTATTATGCTTTTAGAATGCATGTTTAAGGGTGTATGATGAGACCTAATCAAAGATAATAAATTGGTTGCCAATTTACGCGAAAAAAACCCTCAATACAATATTAAGCGTCTTTTCTTCCATTGAGTGGTTCTCTCTCAAGATCCAAGATTGGCATTGGTTTGTTGGCCAAAGTCAATACCTTTGTCCATCGCGGATGTGTTTGAAACGCGTAAGCTTTGTTCCATATCGTATGTCTTGGGCGGTTGTGACTTGTTGGCCAAAGTCAAGGTCACTTCTAGTTCATCGACTTCGATTACGAAGCTTTCCCACTGTCAATGGGTCACGCTTAACCGGAATCATTAAGTTTGTTGAGCCAAAGCCAAGGCTTAGTTGATTCAGAGGAAAAAGGTTAGGAAATATATTGGATATATTTACATATATTGGATATATGTTTCGGACTTGGAGGCCACCTACTGGATCTAGGAATTGGATGGGATCCAATTGATCTTAGAGATCTACCTAGTTAAGTTTCATACAGCTTGTTGGCCAAAGTCAAGGTTGTGTTCTATTTAACGAGATTCTAGCCCACTAGGAAACTAGGTTTCCCGAGTACTCCACAGAGGGTTAGAGGCTCGCCGAAAAATAGTGGGAGACAAGTATTAAATTTGTAATTTCGTTTAGATACTTGCCAATACGCGCTCATTTTATTTTTCGTCATTAATTATATATAAATATATTAGTTGGACTAATATTCAATTGTTGTTTTAATTGAACAGATGAACTGTATTCAAACTACTTCAATTGTAGTTGGTTATATAGTTGGACTATAGTAATCAGTACATTTGAATGTAACCAATCAAATTGTAGTTAATTATATAGTTAGACTATATTAATCATTACATTAGATTGTACCCGAAATCGTTGATTTGATAGTTAGACTATAGCAATCAAGATAACCTGAAATATTAGCGTCAAATGACATAATCCTGGGTGAAAATGTCTTTAACGGCTCAAATTTTCAAATTTGGAATTGAATCTCAGGACAGTCCTAGGAGCTGAGAAGTTACTCTATTTGATAGAGAAACCTCTTAGGCCTGAGCCCGGAGTTGAGCAAATAGTAGAGCATGAGCTTTGGAAGACTCATCGTGATGACAACTTTAGTGCTCAATCTGTTATGCTTGCTGCAATGACTCTTTAATTTCGTCGTTAGAACTAAGGATTAGATCTTTATACCATGATGTTGAAATTAAAGGATCTTCATAGATCTAACCTTAGATCTTAGAAGTACGAATTGTAAAAGAAGCTTTTTTGCTCGCGTATGTCAGAGGGTACGTTTGTCGAGTACTAGGTGTCGTAGATGATTGCTGACATCGAACAACTAGGTAAGCTGGGCATTACCTATGAGGCCGAGACTTCCATAGATTTGATCTTACAGTCTCTGCCCGAATGTTGGAGCGGGTTCGTCATGAACTTCAACATGATGAACCAAGAGAGAACTCTTGGAGAGTTGATGGCTATGCTCAAGGAAGCCTAGCCAAAGCTTCTAAAAGGCAAGAAGTGCAAGGCGCATCTTACTTCGACATTCCTGAAAGCCAAGGCTTGGCTGAATACTTCTGGGGTGTGAAGAAAAAGGCAAGGCTAAATCGTCACAGTCTTCTTGGAAGACAAAGGACATATCACAAGATGTCTGTCTAAGCCTTAGCAAACGGGGTCACTGGAAGCGTGACTGCCGTATGGACAAGGCAGACATGAAGGAAGTGAAGGCGGGGCAAGGCTCCAGCTTCAGGTAAGTTTGTTATAGATATGTCCACTACCAGTTTTAAAATTGGATTTTTGATACTGGATGTGGAACATACATATGTACTGATGTGCGGGATCTGCTGATAAACATGAGACTAGCTTTAGATGAGATCGACCTACAAGTCGAAAATGGGACCAGAGTCGCTGTTTAGCTGTAGGAACCTAAGTTTTGGAACTGCCCTTGGGTCATGTACTGAAAATTAAGAGACTGTTAAAATGTACCTAGTTTGACTAAGAACATTATCTCTGTATCTAGTTTAACCCGTTGGGGGTATATCTTTATGTTCCGAAACACCAGGTGTTTTGTCTATAAATATGATATTGAGATATACACATTAGATGTGAATAACAATATTTATATTTCGAATATAAATGAATCTCAAAGATATAACATGACAAACAAAAGGCTCAAATTGAATAAATCAAATGAGACTTATTTGTGGCATTGTTGTCTGGAACACACTAACAAGACTCGTATATCCACACTTTCGAAGAATGGATACTAGGACGAATTTGATCCTAATTCAAATGATGTCTGCGAATCTTGTTTATTAGGCAAAATGCCTAAAACACCTTTTAGAGGTAAAGATACACGAGCCATCGATCTGTTAGCCCTCGTTCATAGTGACGTAAGTGGGCCCATATCTAGCTAGGCTAGAAGTGGATATCAATACTTCGTAACCTGTACAGATGTTGCATCGCGTTATGGTTATGTGTATCTTATGAAACACAAATCGGAAACTTTTGATAAATTCAAAGAGTTTCGACACAAAGTAGAAAAACAAACCGGTAAAAGTATTAAATCATTACGGTTAGACCATGGTGGATAATACTTAAACATATGAGTTTCAAGATTACTTGAAAGAGTATGGTATTCTTTTATAGTGGACTCCTCCCGGAACACCTCAATTGAGTGGCGTGTCCGAACGGAGAAACCGAACTTTATTAGACATGGTAAGGTTAATGATGAGTTGATCTGAGCTACCAATTTCCTTTACAGGATACACATTAATCAGTGCAATACTTATTTTTAATAAGGTTTCATGAAAATCTGTTAGACATACTTCATATTAGATATGAACAAGAAAGAAATTGGGTTTCTCATTCCTGAAGATTTGGGAATGCTGGGCATATTCTAAACGTTTGGATGATACCAAACTAGAACCCAAATCGGATAAGTGCCTAATTGTAGGTTATCCTAGGGAAACCAAAGTATAGTACTTATACAACTCACAAGAGAATAATGTATTTGTTGCTCTCCATGCGGTTTTCCTCGAAAAAGAATTCATATATACAGTGGTAAATGGGAGGAAAGTAAAACTCGATGAAAATCGGAGTGATACTATTTCAGGGACCGATCCCTTACGGAACATGAACAGGTCATCAGGGATGAAACTGTACCCTAATATTCGAATACACAAGAACCACGTATGTCGGAGAGAGTCAAAAAATAACCTGGGAGGTATGGGTTTCTGATCTCACCTCATGTAGATATTAATCTTATTGAGGAAGATGGACCGACTACGTATGAGGAAGTGATACAAGGTATCGACTCCTTTTATTGCAAAGTGCCATGAAGTCCGAAATCGAATCCATATATACCAACCAAGTTTGGATACTGGTTGATATACCAGAAGGCATTGTGCCTATTGGTATTAAATGGGTCTTCAAGGAAGACAGACATGGATGGCAACATATAAATGTACACAGCTAGGCTTGTACAGAAAGGGTATTTTCAACGACATAGTGTCGATTACGATGAAACTTTTTCACATGTTGCCATGATTAAATCCATTCGGATAATGCTTGCTATTGCTGTATATTTCGTTTATGAAATATGATAGCTGGACTCCAAAATCGCTTTCCTTAACGGAAACCTTTTGGAGGATATTTGTAAGCAACATCCTGACGGTTTTGTCATGCCAAAATATACAAACAAGGCTTGCAAGTTAAATCGATCCATTTATGGATTGAAACAAGCATTGCGTTCTTGGAACCAACGTTTTGATGAAATCATAATGGTATATGATTTAATTCAAAAACGAAGATGATTCTTGTGTATATAAGAAGGTTAATGAGAGCGCAATTATAATCATTGTCCTTATGTTGATGATGTATTGCTTCTCGGTAATAATATTCCCATATAATAATCGGTGAAAGCTTGGCTTTCATTAAAATTCTCCATGAAATACATGGGAGAAGCAGGCTTTATTCTAGGAATAATGATCTATTGGGATAGATCTAGAAAGCTGCTGACACTCTCCCAGAGCTCGTACGTTATAAAATGTACGCAACCTGATGTCTCATATACTTTGAGCATATGTAGACACAATCAGGCCCATCCAGGTGATAGTCATTGGATTGAGTAAAGAACATCTTTGAGTATCTTGGATGAACTAAGGATGCTTTCTGAGAATATGGGAAAGAAGAACTTGAGGTGACTGGGTTCACCGCTGCAAGTTTCCAAATCGATAAAGATGACTGTAAGTCGCAATAAGGGTACATATTTTGTTTGAACAATGGAACAGTGACCAGCGTAAACACACACGTATAACGCAAGCGTACGTATCATTCAAGTAGTATAAAAATATCGATATCACTATGACTTAATTCCTATGTTGTTATTAATTATTGAATCTATTTATTTACAAATATCTAATTGAGGGTGAAGAGAATGATTGCTTGATTGATTTGGTTGATTGTAGATTTGCTAAATAAATAAATAAATAAAAAGACAAAATAAAATACTAAGGAAAATAACAAAAGACACAAAGATCTAGGGTTGTGAATCTTTCTAATATCTTTTAAAAGATGAAGTGATTATTTTATGTTTGTGCAATAAATCGGTTTACTAACCTGGAACACGAAATTATGCAAAAGCCTCTGTCGATGGTCAGACGCAAATACCCAGTTTAACCCAATTGAACCATATGTCTATGTCAACCAAATTATCTGGATTCATTAAGTTTAAGTTCCAATTATGGCTACCCCGCCCGACAGGTATATGTCTATCCTGTAAGGAAATCTATTAAAGGGTTATCTCTCCTCAAGGAAAATCGTGGGCTATTAAGTCTAAGGCTGAAACCTAAAATCCCTATGTCTAGTTCATTTTAGATTTACCACATTAATCTTATTGGTGATCAGACAACAAGAAGCATTAAGCTTAAGACTTAATAAATAAACCTTTAAATTACCCAAACTATAAAATAACCCCTTATAAACCGATGATATTAGAATTCATCACAACCCCAGATAACTAACACATAACTAGGGCTAATAAAGACTTAAAAGTAAAAGACATAAAGTAAAAATACTGAAAAGTAAAAAAACATAAAGTAAAAGCTGAAAAGTAAAATAAAATGCTAAGGTAAAATGATCAACTTTTACTATTTACTATTTAGATATCTCCTTTAACATAATATATTAACTTGTGATTATTTTACCAACCAGCCATATAGGCGGTAACCTGATTAAGTCAAATTAAGTCCAACCAGCCATAAAGGCGGTACAAAAATAAACCTGCCATAAGGCGATAAGAAAAATTTAATTACCAACGACCAATATGGCGGTATCCTTGATTAGTTAGGTTTAAACCAGATTAAATGAATTACCAACCGACCAATCTGGCGGTATCCTTTTTAAGTCAATATTTTAAATAATGAATATATATTTTTAAGGGTGATTAATCTAAATAATAACAGTAAAAGAATTAACTTTCACCCTAGCTGGGGAAGTTACCTCCTCATGGTGATAGTAAAAACTGTAAAAAGTAAGAAAGTAAATTACTGTTATTACAAAACGTAATTAAAATTAATTACAAAACTAAAAACTAAAAACTAAAAGAAAGTAGAGAGAGAAACTCCCTCTTTACATCAAAGATATGAAAGAGAGTGGTACAACTGAAACTGGAATTTCGCGCTCTATTTATAGGGGTCAGTAGGGGTCCGGCGTCACGACGCCAATCTCGCGTCGCAACGCCAGTTATGTCGACGTGGCACGCTCTGGTTCTTCGGTTGCAGATTCTGGATAAGGTGATAAGATGACACGTGGCAAGGTGGTTGAGGCTCAATTATTGTGACACGTGGTGGCTTCTGATTGGTCGACTCAGATTCTTATTCGCCACGTGTCAAATGGGGATAAGAGAGTTAATGATTGATGCTGACGTGGCGCTGATGTGGCGACACATGGCACTTTGACTGTCGGCACCATAGAATTGCGACATGTGGCACGCCTGTGCGTGATTGGTTGATGATGACGTGGCGATGACGTAGCAGTTTGACTCGGTCAACCTAGTGATGTGTACGATGACATGGCAATGACATGGAGTGACACGTGGTGACACGTGGCGATGGCGACTGTCGGGACCGTAGGATGATGACATGTGGCACGGCGCATGTTACAAGATCGCGGCTGTGATGGTGACACGTGGCACGACGCACGTTAGCAAAGTCAAATTTTCTCAGATTCTGATTTGTGGACATGGCGCACGTTAGGCGTTGCGACGCTAAAGGTCTTGGCGTCGCGACACGGAAAATTACCAAAATGCCCTTTTTCTAATTTTCACTGTGTTTTGGTCCAAATCACCTCCAGAATGTCCAGAAACTTTATATATCTACAAAATAACACAAAACACATCAAAATATTCACAAGACTCCAGAAACTATACAAAATATTAGGTTAAATGAGTGGGAAATAGTGATATAATTACCACTCATCACACCCCCAAACCTAACATTTTGCTAGTCCTCGAGCAAAACACAAAATAAAATAACATAATAAAATTTAACTAAGCCACTTTCGTATGGATCACGGTTGCATTTAGCGTCTGCAACAAGCCTTTAAACCCCTAGGTATCCCTATTGGAAGAGTTGTAGTCTCGTGAGGGTTTACAACAATGATACCCACAAACATTTTATAAAAGTAAAAAGGTAGTGAAACTAATGCACACAAAAGCAAAAAGACAAGCGAAAAGAGAATAAAGAAGTTAGTGACTAATTAGGTGAAACTTCTACTCCAAGTTACTAGTTGTTTTGTTTCTTTCTAAATTACTGAATAAGTAAATTCTCCGATTATATTTACCATTTTTCATATACACAGCCAACATAATATTAAACAACTCATTTTGCCCATAACAGTCATAAGTGTAGTTGATAAGAGAGTAATATTTTTGTCCTAAAGTTCTATCAGATTTCACACTTTTTTACAGCAATAGAATAATTTTTCGGATTTTTCTGATTTTTTTTCTTGAATTTTTTTTTTATCTATTTTTTATTTATATACAATATCTTCCATCTATGTAATGAGTGTTGGTCGGTGGCTCCCAAACCAGTTGGCTTTAGGCCATCAGGTGTTAAGACACCCCTACGGACTTAATTACTCAGACTTCAGATATATATATATTTTTGCAGCATCTTTGATCCATGTAGCGAGCTTTGGGCCAGTGACTCCCAAACCAGTTGGTTTTAGGGCACTAGGTGTTAAAACACCCTTACAGACTTAATAACTCGGATCTCAGATTTTTTTTGTTTTTTTTACTCCATTGTTTTTTGAGATGCTTCCTCCAATTAAACTAGAGCACTGAATATTACAAACTTTTCAATTTTAACTCATGTCCGTATGTTACTATGCATGTTGATAATACCTGTCAACTGAGCATATGAAGATCCATTTTAGTCCGTTTTATGGAGAATTTACAAATTAAATAATTTAAAAGGAAATAAACAAAATTAACTTATTTCAAAAATAGGCTTGAGATACGTCTCAGGAGTGGAAACTCCTTACTCAGCTATCTCTCACCAATTTCACATTTTTAGTCAAAATAAAAACAAAAACGCAAAATATTTTTGTAATTTTTTAAAAAATTTCAATTTTTTTTTTCGAAAAATTGTGGACTAAAAATAACTATAAAATAACAAGTTACTATTAACTAATCCCCACCCCCAAACCTAAATGAGACATTGTCCTCAATGTCTTAAACAGTAAAAGAAATTTTAGAAAGTAGTACCTGGTTAGCTGAAAATCTACGAAAAATTGAAGGTTAAGATCCAGATTAATCCGACGTCTCTTACCACGATCGTCCTCGGACCAATTTATCTTTGAAAGGATAGGGTCAACTTTTGGTTCATAGGCTAAGAGTTGGTCAATTAGATCCGGAGCAGTTCTGGCAGTAAATATGAGTTCTTTCATAGGTTTTGACACGAACCCATTTCTCCGGGCATCATCAAGAAACACAAAAAGAAAATCATAAAATCCTTCACGTTGTATAGTCCAAGCGGTTTCTGGTGTATGTTCAGGTTCGCCCAAGATAGCACTATAAAAATTTCCTCTAATGTACCCAAGCCACCTGGCAAAGCAATAAAAGCATCAGCACGGTTAACCATTTCTACAATCGTTCAGACATACCTGGCACAATCAGTTCCTCTCCGTTTGATGGTTCAATAAGATTTGCCTCTGCCAAGGGTTTTGGGATGATTCCCAAAACGTGATTGCCTCCTTCCTGTACAGCCTTTGAAATGATCCTCATAAGTCCAAGATTACCCCCGCCATATATTAAGTGCATATTCCTTGCAGCTAAGACTCGACCCAATTTCTATGCTGCTTCTACGTATTGTGGCTTAGTACCAACACTACTACCGCAAAACACACAGATATTTTCAACTCGTCTTCTCGAAGTGGCTTCCATTTTTATATGTATTTCTTTCTCAACTCTGGATGCCTTCAAAAGTGCAATGACGGGCTGAATTTATAGTATCTAAAAAGGGTGAGTAATAATAGCACTAGTATCTTCCAGAGGACGTTTGTTAGCTAAACAACAAAAGAAATCGTGAAAGGTCAAAAAGTTTGGATCCTGTCTACGAAAATAAAGATAATTACAACAGAAAAGCAAATCAAAGAAATAATTAAGGCAACAGAATTGTGTACGCAATACGCCACTCGCTTAGTATAAATTCATTAGGATGCGTCTTAAGAATTCATTCTTTACTCAGCCATCACAAATGAATTAGCTCTTTTCTTCCTGATTGCAAAACACCATTCATGTTCCTTCTGTCTTAAAATGCTCCGTTTGTGCTTTTCCCTACAAAAACACACAAAATTAAAAAATTCTACAACTGTATACACAAAATATAAAAATAGAAATTACAACAAATTGCATGGGTTGCCTCCCTGCTAGCACTAAATTTTCGTCTTCAGCCAGACGTGACTGAAATCTATCTGTCAATTAGGTTTCAGCGTCGTTTTGGATGTCCGATTAAAGACAATCCCATGAGCGTTGCTTTTGAAGGGTCTCTTCCAACGGTAAGGTAGCAGAAAATTTTTTGTCCCATTTAGTGCTTGTGCCACCTTTTTGCTCCTTGTTGCTCCAGTGGTTCCTGCAAATAAAGAAAGAAAATCAGGAGGTCTCGTATGGTGCTTGACTTGGAATGGAAGTTTCATTATGTCAAGCTTCTAGGTGATATCTTAATTTGTACTCCCCGATAGAGCGATGTTTCTCCTGAATGCTCTGGATTTTCAATTTGGTCTGACAGTTGCTCCTCCATTTGCTCTGTTTCTTGCTTCACCTTTTCTTCACATATGTATTTGAAAATTTCCATATTCAGCTCTTCATCCGTCATCTGTGAAATGCATGCTCCATAAGTATATGCCTGAGGATGTAAAGATGTTTCTGACATTAGGTTTCCATCCTCTGATACGACTGGAATGGATGGTTCAGGTAGATCTTCATCAAACATCATGGTAATGCATGCTCCAATATCTTCATTTTGAGGATTGAAAGTTTGATCCTTCGTTGTTGGTGCAGTTGGTACAAATAGATCAGCTTCATCCTCGTCAGAATCTGAATAATAAAAGTCAAATCGAGACTTTGCCGGTTCGAGTTCCTGAACTGATACCTCTGGTTGTTGATACTGCTCAGCCTCCTCCTATATTGAAGTGTCATTGTGAACTGATTGGTACTCGAAGGCTTCATCAGTGTCATCTGAAACTGGTTCTTGAGGTATGTAGTTCTGGTTTTCTGTAAATTGTCTCATTTGATCTGTCATCCTCTGAATAGATGTCGCTTGACTCTGAATTTGTGCATCTAATTGAGCTTCTCGTTCTTCGAGCCAATCTTTGAGCATGTGAATCAACTGATCTTCTTCTGATGGTTCTGTTTGTTGACGAAGATCGTAGATGGATGGTGGATAAGATGGAAAATATGATGGTTCTTCGTACCTTGAATGATTCCAATAATTCTGCCACTCTGGAAGGTATATACATTGATCGCTCGGGTGGTTACCATCACATATTACACATCTCCCCATTTCGTTCTTTTGAGCAAATGTATAATTTCTTGATTCTGACATCTAGTGATAATTGGTGGGCTGGACAACAGGCCTCCGAAAACCGGACTGTTGCTCCCAGATTTTGGGTGTATATTCTTCTAGTAAAGCTCGAAATCTTTTAATCTCCCAATAATGTTCCATTTTCAATCACCTGAAAACAAAGAAAGAAATAAAAAATACAGATAAAAATAAAGAAAATTAGATACAACTAAATTGGATAACTTCAAAATTAACAACTCCAAAAAAATAAGTCCCCGGCAACGGCGTCAAAAACTTGACCAGCGTAAACACACACGTATAACGCAAGCGTATGTATCGTTCAAGTAGTATAAAAATATCGATCCCACGAGAACTTAATTCCTACTGTTGTTATTAATTATTGAATCTATTTATTTACAAATATCTAATTGAGGGTGAAGAGAATGATTGTTTGATTGATTTGGTTGATTGTAGATTTGCTAAATAAATAAATAAATAAAAAGACAAAAGAAAATACTAAGGAAAACAACAAAAGACACAAAGATCTAGGGTTGTGAATCTTTCTAATATCTTTTAAAAGATGAAGTGATTATTTTATGTTTGTGCAATAAATCGGTTTACTAACCTGGAACACGAAATTATGCAAAAGTCTATGTCGATGGTCAGACGTAAATACCCAGTTTAACCCAATTGAACCATATGTCTATGTCAACCAAATTATCTGGATTCATTAAGTTTAAGTTCCAATTATGGCTACCCCCGCCCGACAAGTATATGTCTATCCTGTAAGGAAATCTATTAAAGGGTTATCTATCCTCAAGGAAGATCGTGGGCTATTAAGTCTAAGGCTGAAACCTAAAATCCCTATGTCTAGTTCATTTTAGATTTACCACATCAATCTTATTGGTGATCAGACAACAAGAAGCATTAAGCTTAAGACTTAATAAATAAACCTTTCAATTATCCAAACTATAAAATAACCCCTTATAAACCGGTGATATTAGAATTCATCACAACCCCAGATAACTAACACATAACTAGGGCTAATAAATACTTAAAAGTAAAAGACAAAAGTAAAAATGCTGAAAAGTAAAAGACATAAAGTAAAAGCTGAAAAGTAAAATAAAATGCTAAGGTAAAAGGATCAACTTTTACCGTTTACTATTTAGATATCTCCCTTAATATAATATATTAACTTGTGATTATTTTACCAACCAGCCATATAGGCGGTAACCTGATTAAGTCAAATTAAGTCCAACCAGCCATATAGGCAGTACCAAAATAAACCTGCCATATAGTCGATAAGAAAATTTAATTACCAACCGACCAATCTGGCGTTATCCTTTTTAAGTCAATATTTTAAATAGTGAATATATTATTTTTAAGGGAGATTAATCTAAATAATAACAGTAAAAGAATTACCTTTCACCCTAGCTGGGGAAGTTAACTCCTCATAGTGAATAGTAAAAACTGTAAAAGTAAGAAAGTGAATTACTGTTATTACAAAACGTAATTAAAATTAATTACAAAACTAAAAACTAAAAGAAAGTAGAGAGATAAACTCTCTCTTTACATCAAAGAGATGAGAGAAAGTGGTACAACTGAAGCTGGAATTTCGCGCTCTATTTATATGGGTCAGTAGGGGTCCCGTGTCGCGACGCCAATTATGTCGACTTGGCACGCTCTGGTTCGTCGGTTGCAGATTCTGGATAAGGTGATAAGGTAACACGTGGCAAGGTGGTTGGGGCTCAATTATTGTGACACGTGGCAGCTCTGATTGGTCGGCTCAGATTCTTATCTGCCACGTGTCAGATAGGGATAGAGAGTCAATGATTGATGCTGACATGGCGTTGATGTGGCGACACGTGGCACTTTGACTGTCGGCACCATAGAATTGCGACATGTGGTACGCTGTGATTGGTTGATGATGACGTAGCAGTTTGACTCGGTCACCTGGTGATGTGGACGATGACATGGAAATGACGTGGAATGACACGTGGCGACACGTGGCGATGGTGACTGTCGGCATCGTAGGATGATGACACGTGGCACGGCGCATGTTAGCAAATCGGCTGTAATGGTGACACATGGCACGGCGCACGTTAGCAAAGTCAAATTTTCTCAGATTCTGATTTGTGGACCCGGCACACACGTTAGCACTGTTCGGCGCACGTTAGGCGTTGCGACGCTAAAGGTCTTGGCGTCGCGACGCGGAAAATTACCAAAATGCCATTTTTCCAATTTTCACTGTTTTGGTCCAAATCACCTCCAGAATGTCCAGAAACTTTATATATCTACAAAATAACAAAAAACACACATCAAAATATTCACAAGACTCAAGAAAATATACAAAATATTACGTTAAATGAGTGGAAAATAGTGATATAATTACCACTCATCAAACAGTGAGCTGGAAATCTTCCAAGTAAAATATTGTTGTCGATTAAACAATCAAAGTGGAATATTATTGCAGCTGAGGCAGCAAAAGAAGCATTTTGGAACGATATATTCCTAATTGGATTAGGAGTAGTTCTGTTATCAGCTGTGATGGGCTACAGCATAGGCTAAGGAACCGCGGTCTCATCAACGATCCAAGTATGTACTTCAACTGTTTCATCTGATTCATTAGATCATACATCATGGCGATGTGATGATCGAATAAATCGCATTAGATGATAACCTTGAAAATCCGCCGACGAAAGCTATTTCTCAGCAGAAGTTTGAGCGACCCATACATAGTTCAGGTGTTGGACACTTGAGTGATTGGCTATAGGCCAAGTGGTAGATTGTTGGATAATTATGACCCATAGTCTCACTATTTTGTAAAGAACATGGTGTTCTTGTACAAAATTAACTATGTGACAAAGAAAATTGCTCTTTTATTATTTATATTGGATTACCTGGATATATAAATGATAAAAGTCCATATGATTAGTACCAGATTAATAAGATATGAGACAGTATTAATCCATGTAAGGTTTAATTATTAAATATCCCTAGTCGTAGTATTATCGAGACTGGACATCGATAATGTGGAATAAGCTAGTATTACACTTGTGCGCGTTATGGAAGCTTAACAACATAGTTCTCATATATTTGGGTATTGGATACTCATGCAAGTGTGATATGAGGTTCTGTTTGGCGATGGTACGGGAACAGCTTCGCTCTGGATAGACCCCTCAGAATCTCATTTGTAGTATGATTATGTGTCTATGGGAATCCGAATCAGGGTAGGTGTATATGGTCTTAACCTGAGACTTGCATCGCTAATATTTGCGACAATCAGTATACTTTGGTTTTGATCGTCCTGGGCTTTAACAGGTTCTGTGTACGCCTCTTCAGGGTATATTGAGAATCGTAGTGTATTGAGTGTGATGTCAAGATGGAAGTATCACTTCAGTCACATGGAGATGATGATCACGCAGGGATACAGAACTGGTACTCTAAAGTTCTATAGCCATCAGGAAAGTATGACTAGGTCATGACTTTCCGATTATAAAGAGACTAGTTGCTAGTGATCCGATATATGCTTCATACGGGGCAAACACACCTCCACCCCAGGCCTAGCATGTGACATCTGATACTGGATTGCAATACGCAATACTATGTATACTACGCTTGACAAAGATCATGTATTCCTTAAAAGAATATTTCTGGAGAATTGGGTAGGCACAGTACTTTACTATAAGCCAACCATGTCTTGTAAATTGGTAAGAACGTGGTACTGGGTACGCATATATTCGAATAGTCCGATGACCGTATTTACTACCAACATATTTACTGACCGTATCCAGGGATCTCTTGGGTCGCCTCCCAAAGATTCACCGATGACATTTGACTCGAACAGAATTAATCTGTGATTAATTATCAGAGAGAGAAAATTAATCTAGGATTAATTACAGCAAGAATTAATTTGAGATTAATTCGACTAGAAGAGAGAACACGATTAATTTGAATTAATCAGCAAAGTAAATTTAATAGCTAAATTGGATTTTACTATTTAATTTATTTAATTGGGCTAGAATAATATATTGGATATATTAAATGAAATAAGATTTCAAAGCGGAATAAATTGGATTTTAATTCAAGCGAACAAATTAATTTGGAATTAATTCGTAAGCGACTTTCGTAATAATTTTGTTAGGCATTATTATTTAATTAAATTGGATTTAATTATGTCGGAACGGAAAATTCGTTTATTCGAAATTAAACGAACTCGGGCCCGACCGAAGTTGCGTGTTGGATTAGCCGACTTAAATTTGGAATTTAAAAATGGTAGGACCCACTTCACTTACATCATTTGTTGGACTAATGATGGAAGTTGTTGTTGGCAAATAAAGGCTTGAGTGAAAGGCTTGGATTGCTTGTAAAATACTCAAACCAAAAACAACACTGAACCTTATTTTATAAACTAGTCAAACTTTGGAAGTTGTCATGAGTTACTATTCACAGCACTCATTTTTCTCCTTCTTCCTCTTGAAGTCGTGAGCTTCATGCTTCTCCCATGAAGTTTTGTTGCAAAATTCTATTATGCTAGCACATTAAGGAGTCCAGAAGGTGATAGGGAGACTCACCCAAGTGTTGGAAACACTCAAAGTGGGCTTGGAGCTTCCATCTTCAAAGAAAAATTTTCAAATTCATCCAAACCAATGTAAGTATTCCGCAACTTCCTTTGGTAAAATTCACACACGAATCACTCTTGGAGATCCTTGGCATGTTCTAGGAACACTAACATTTTTAGTGCATTTACCCTGCTAACCTGAGTTTGCATTTACCTTGCATGTATTTCCCTCAAACATGCTTGTGTTGCTGAATTTTGATGCGTTTGTGTTGTCGGTTCTTAGAGCAAATTTACGGAAATAAAGATGGCTGATTCGGGAGGGTTTTGGAGCTGCTTCAGAGGCTCAAAATCATCCTGAACTGCTACACAAAATTCAACAACACAAGCATAAAATTCAGTATTGTTCATCGTTATTGTTCATCATACTGTAGCTGTGAACAGTAACCGAGACTATTATAGCATTAACAGTTCAATATTGTTTAGGAAATGAACAAAGTTCCAAAATAGCGTTCTCGAAATCACTATAGTAATGGGGAGAAGAGAAAAAATTTCAAGATTGATCTCGGGGCCATAGTGTATTTCCACTATGCGATGGGATTTTCCATAATAAGTTTGTACGAAAATCCCTACAATTGGCATCGAGGGCAGGTTGAAAAGTATTCTAAACTCCATAATTTAAATTTAAATTTTCTATTTTAATTAATTTTGCATGAGATACAAATGTCAATACATGTTATGAATGAGTAGGCACATTTTATTATATGGTTCACGTGATGAATAAGAATACATTGATTGTAAATTTTTCCAGCTCTTATTTTTATTTTATTTATTTGGGAAATATAGGATCATAAGTCCAATTTTATAATTGTTGTAGAAATCTTTCATGTGTTTAAAATTTTAAGTAGTTGTCGAATTTTATGTAAAATTTGGTGCATTTGTCGTGAACAACAAAAAGTAAGGAATTGAGTGGTAATTGAAAAATTATTGTAGAAATCTTTCATGTATCTAAAATTTGAATTAGTTGTGGAATTTTATGTAAAATTTGGTGCATTTGTCGTGAACAACAAAAAGTAAGGAATTGAGTGGTAATTGAGCAATATTGGATATAGATGTGAATTGTAGTTATGGGAGGTATGATAAGCATAGGCGTGATGAGTTCAACAACGGCATGTGGAAGTAATGACCATACAAAAACATGTCTTATTAACCAAAATGCTAATGTGGTCCATAATAAGCACACAAATACATGAAGTATCATAACCATATATTACGAAAGTTACTGCTCAAAAGTGTAAAATTGCGTAAGGCATTACATAAAGCCAAGAGTTGAAGACCAATGAATGCCTTAGTTATTTTATATACTAATTAGATTAGTATAAGAAAAACAAAAGCCTTGTGATTGTATTAATTTTAATTATATGTATGTCTTTAATTCAAATTGTTTGAATAACATGTCATATAACTTAATATGTCTATTCATGTATTATCATATGTCATGATATGAAATACATGTATAATTAAGCTAGTCATAAAATTTTAATTTTATGAAATTTAAATAGTTTAAATTAGATTAAAACATGCATGAAAATAATTTTAATTGTTTAATTGTTTAATTGTTTTAAAGGTTTAAAAGTTGAAAATTCATATTATTAAAATATGGACAATTTAAGTGTATTAATTTTTTTTCTTTGGTATATAGGTTGGAAACCCTGCACATAAATTTTATAGCCAATTCTGAATGGACGGTAATATAGTCTTCACTTGAGATATAATTCCACATGTCGTTGGAAAATAACATAAGACACTTATAGATTAACTAAATAGTTTAATTAAAAATTGTCTAAATACGAATTCCAATATTAACTAATTTTAGTGAACTAAAAATTTTAAGAGTCAAAATTATATAGGTCACTAAAGCCCACTTGATTAAATAAGTTTATTTAAGTAATAAATTAATATAGAATAATAAAGGATTAGTTAATAAAATATTAAGAGTAAACATTGGAGAGATCACTGATACTTCACCGGTATATGTTAGGTTATTTCTTTAGTAATACATAATCTAATCAAGTTACAATGCTAGTGTAATAAAATATTACATATTTTAATATAGAAACCTATATTTTATAATAGTGAATGAGAGAGAGATATATGACAATATATCAAGTGATTTTCGTTGTTAGTTCGATAACATGAGATTCAAATGGCGTCTCGAGACGGTTTTGTTTTCGTCCCCCTATGGAGGTGTACATTTTATGCTATATCAAGATCAAATTCCGAGAGGATATGTGTTCTAGTTGTATCTAGTGATTTGACCTACCCTACGACGGCATTTCACTAGTTAAATCTGAGAATCTGAAACGACTGGTTACACTCACAAATGAATGAATAATTATTCATCAAAATTCTTTATCGAATCAAACGATGGTTGATTAATATATGAATAAAAGTTATTCCTGAATATGCTAATCGATTGAGATTGTTTCGATCTAAACATGCAAATGACTGACCTATCACTCTGTGACACTTATTTGCGAAAAGTTATATTACCGTGACATATTAATTATTTTTAGGTTTCTAATTCATTATACATGGTTCATGCATCATGTTTAATTTCATGCCAAAACATTTATGATGATTTAATAGACAATTTATAATGTTAAATGCATGTTTGTTTTCTCATCAGCCATGATTTCCCCTATAATTTCCATTATTGTAAATGATAAGCTAAAAGGAGAAAATTACGTTAAATTGAAAAATAATATGAACAATGTCCTAGTCTCTCTAGACCTTAAGTTTGTTCTGACGGAGGAATGTCCTCTAAAGTCGGCTAGAAATGCTATCCAAGCTATTTGTAACATGCATCAGAAATGGATCGCGAATAATGAGAAGGCATGCTGCTCTTGCTACCAAGAATGTTTGAGGTTCTTGCTGCATGATCGCAGTTTTCACACCTTGTGTAAGTGCATGTATCGTTCAAGTATTATAAAAAATATCTATCGCATGAGGACTTATCACTTCTTTACTAAATATTAAAACTAACTACCTATGAGTATCTAATTGAAATTAAATATGAAGTTTTAACTGTATTAAATTAACGCTAAAGAAAATAAAGAAAACAATTATGAAAATTTCAAAAGCAACCAATGAGAGAAAGACATCCAGGGTTGTGAATCCACCCAGTACTATGCGAAAGATAAGTTGATTTTTCTATACTTGTTTAATAAGTTAACTTATTAACCTGAAACACGACAATATCCACGAGCCTCTTTCGATGGTCATGTGTAAACATTCAGAATAAATTTAATTAACTATATTTCTATGACAACCAATTTAATCTGAATTCTTTAAGATCAGGTTCCAATTATGGCTACGCACGCCCTACAAGTATATTTATATCCTGTAGAGAAATCCCTTAGAAAAGGTCGTGCGTTATTGAACCTAAGACCAAACCTAAAATTAATTTTCCAAGTTCAAATAAGTTTCTTAATTCAATCTTATTGGTGATCAAGCAAAATGAAGCATTAAACATAAAGTTCAATAAATAAGCCATTAAATCACACAAGATATAAGAAAATTTAATTATATAAAATTAGAGTACTGAGTTTCATCATAACCCTAGATTAAGGGTTTAGCTACAGCACATGAGAGAGAGTTCTAAATAAATAATCAAAATTAAACAAAGCATCATGAAAGAGAAGAAAATAATAAACTCTGTTGAAATGGCAGTCTTCTGCATTCTTGGTGCTGAACCTCGGTAATGTGCTTGCTTGATGTGTTTAGTTTTCTCTCAAAAGTCTTTTTGGAGGCTTCCAAACTATGATCATTAGGGCCTGAGATGGACTATTCTTTTAAAGGGAGCTCTGGAGGCCTTCCTTTTTAAGTTTATGTGAATTCTCTTAAAGTCTATAAACCGTGTGAGCGTCGCGATGCGTGTATCCCAGCATCGTGATGCGCGTGCCTATTGTTATGGTGTCGCGATACTCACAAGGTCATATCGCGACACGGACTAAAAATTACATTATGCCTTATTTGTCTGCTGTAGCGCGTCGTGACACGCTCTCCAATATCGAGACGTGTTGTTCGGGTCTTTAGTGTAGGCATAATTCGCTCTGTATTTTTGTTTCTTAACTCGTTAAGTGCGTATAAGCCATCTTATACTCTGAACCTACAAATTAAACATGAAACACATCAAAACACTCATAAATCTCGAGCTAACTCACAAAATGCCCGTTAGAGGGGCTGTAAATATTAATATATTCACCACTTATCACACCCTCAAATATAATATTTTGCTAATCCTTGAGCAAAAACAAAAGGAAACTAAACTAACTAAGCCACTTTCATAGGGATCAATGTTGCATTTAGCGTATGCAACAAGCCTTTAAACCTCTAGGCGGTCCTAGTGGACAAGTTATAGTCTCATGACGGCTTACAACAATGACACCCACAAACATCATTCACATGCATATGCAATGACACAAACACACAGAAACAAATAAAAGAAACAAAACAAACAGTCTTGGTAGTTGTACATAACAATGTCCTCAGAGAATGTCCAGTAACGAAGTCAGAGGAACCTTCAAAGTGCACACTACAACTTAAATCCAACTTCTTGAATAAACCATCTAAATCAAACACAATTGGTGTATGTGCCGATGTCTGGTTACAACTCAACTCCTATGTAGGTCAAATCAGTGATTTCGACTCAAAAATTGGTAGCTAATAGGTCTAACCAACCTAGATATCTAAAAGGATTGCAATGCCTGCCTATATGCGTCGAGTGTGGTATGGCTCTTAACAAAAGTCTCTTTTTTGGGACTCACCTACTCTTTAACGTAGCATATGTCCCCATAGTGGTTCTAATACTCACTCATGGGTAGATTCACGCTTATTAGTTATATGTGGTCTTTTTTTCTCTTTTTTTTTTCTTCTTTTAAGCAAAAAAATATTACCATACCACACATCATAATTGAATGCAGGCAAAGACAGATATTCAGGCAAGCGGTCATTCATCATCTATCAATTCTTTCAACTAGTCACTTCGTCAACTCCCTAGGGTCTTACTGCTACATACTTATTCTCTAGTGCATAAGAGTCTGACCTAGATACCATACTTAAGGAATATGATAAAAGTAAAATTAGCCCTTATCGTTTCCTAAACTTCACACAGAGACAAAAAAACCTCATCATCAAACCTTTTTTTTAACTTCCCAATACTAGTTTTTTTTTAGAAACAAGAAATAAGACATATATGAAACACATCAAGAAATAAAACATGCAACACCCCAAAACCTAAATATTACATTGTCTTCAATGTAATACAAAAGAAATGAAATAAGAAGAATATGGAACAACACTATCATGGTGAGGGTCACGCATCTGTCTCTAGTTTCCTTAATCATTGTGGTTGTCTTCGGAGGGTGTGGAAACACTGGGAATTGCTCTGCGCTGACGTTGAGATGGTCGACCATTAAGCGGAACATCTGCTCCATAGACTGGTTGAACTAGGCTTGATAATCAACATGAGCCTCCAAATGCTCCAAACGCTGGGCGACAGTAAGAGGTCAAGATGATCGTTGAGCTAAGGACTGAGGGTGAGCAACTGATGAACTGACATCACGTGTTCTCTCTGCCCGAAGTTTCTGAATGATGCTCACTGTCAAAGCCGTAATGGGTTTTATAACCTCTTCATAAGCCTCCAAATGCTCCAAACGCTGGGCGACAGTAAGTAGTCAAGATGATCGTTGAGCTAAGGACTGAGGGTGATCAACTGATGAACTGACATCATGTGTTCTCTCTACCCGAAGTTTCTGAATGATGCTCACTGTCAAAGCCGTAATGGGTTTTATAACCTCTTCTCTATGATCCATAGTGTTAGTGTCCTACACATGCCACAAGATCACTAAGATGATCTGTGTGTGAATAAATCAAAGACAAGTTGCGGAAATTACTTACTTTGATCGGTTGAGATTCAAAACTTTTCATGGATGTGTGGAAGCTCCAAGCTTTCTTTTACATTCCAAACTCAATGGTGAGTTTCCCTATCACCTTAATCAACTCATCATATGCTAGCAAGCTTGAATTTTTGCAACAAAATTCCAAAGGGAGAGGGAGAAGTGTTCGGCCATTTAGAGAATGAGGAGGGATTGAGAGTTTTCAACTTGTTACAAAAGTTGTCAAAATGTTTTTCCAAAAAACCAATTAAGTGTGTTGTGAAAAAAAGCATTAAATGCATTCACCTACTTCCATCACCAAAAAGCTGACTAGACTTCCATCACAAAAGTGACATTTGATGTAAGTTTGTGGGCCCCACTTTAAATTCAAAATTCAAGTGGGCTTGCTCAATACACTTCGGGCTTGGGTTCGTTTAATCCGATTAAACAAGTTTTCCGTCGCGACGTAATTAAATCCAATTCAATTAAATAATAATGCCTAGCAAAATTATTACGAAAGTCGCTTACGAATTAATTCTAAATTAATTCGTTCGCTATAATTAAAATCCAATTTAATTCCGCATTTGAAATTCAATTTCAATTAATATATCTAATATAATATTTTAGCCCAGTTAAATAAATTAAATAGTAAAATCAAATTTCACTATTAAATTCATTTTGCCGATTAATTCCAAATTAATCGTGTTCTCTCTCCTCGACGAATTTAATCCCAGATAAATTCTTGACGCAATTAATACCAGATTAATTCTTTCTCTGATAATTAATCCCAGATTAATTCTTACCGTAATTAATCTCAGATTAATTTTCTTTCTCATAATTAATCCTAGATTAATTCTGTTCGAGTCAAATGTCATCGGTGAATCTTTGGGAAGCGACCCAAGAGATCCCTGGATATGTTGGTAGTAAATACGGTTGTCGGAGTATCCGACACGTGCGTACCCGGTACCACGTTCTTACCGATTTACAAGACATGGTTGGCTTCTAGCAAAGCACCGTGCCTACCCAATTCTCCAGAAATATATTCAACATGGAATATATATATATAATCTATATCAGACATAGTATACTATATATTGCGTAGTACGATCCAGTATCAGATGTCACATGCTAGGCCTAAGGCTGGAATTATGTCTGCCCCGTACGAAGAATGTATCGGATCACTAGCAACTAGTCTCTGTAATCGGATAATCATGACCTAGTCATACTATCCCGATAGCTATAGCATTTAAGAGTACTAATTATGTATCCCTACGTGATCATCATCTCCATATGACTGAAGTGATACTTTCATCTTGACATCACACCCAATACACTACAATTCTCAGTATACCCAGAAGAGGCGTACACATCCGGACGACCAAAACCAAAGTATACTGATTGTTGCAAGTATTAGCGATGCAAGTCTTAGGTTAAGACCACATACACCTACCCTGATTCGGATTCCCATAGACACATAGTCATAATACCAATGGGACTCCAAGGGGTCTATCTAGAGCGAAGCTGTTCCCGGTCCAACGACTAACAGAACCTCCTATCACACTTGCATAAGTATCCAATACTTAAATATATTAGAACTATGTCATTAAGCTTCCATAACGCGCACAAGTGAAATACTAGCCTATTCCGCATTATCGATGTCCAATCTCGATAATACTACGACTAGGGATATTTAATGATTAAACCTTTCGTGGATTAATATTGTCTCATATCTTATTAATCCGGTACTAATCATATGGACTTTTATCATTTATATATCCAAGTAATCCAATTACAAAATGATAAAAGAGCAATTTCATTTGTCACATAGTTAATTTGTACAAAGAACACTATTTCTCTTACAAATAGTAATATTATGGGTCATAATTGTCCAACAATCTCCCAATTGGCCTATAGCCAATCACTTAAGTGTCCAATACCTGAACTATGTATGGGTCGCTCATACTTATGCTGAGATATCAATTTCGTCAGCGGATATCCAATGTTATCTTCTCAAATGATCTTGTCGATCTTGACATTGCCACGATGTGTGATCTCACGAATCAGATGAAACCGTCGAAGTACATACTTGGATCATTGATGAGACCGTAATTTCTTAGCATGTGCTGTAGCCCAGCTCAGCTGCTAACAGAACTACTCATAATCCAATTAGGAATTTTATAGATCGAAAATGCTTCTTTTGTTGCCTCAGCTGCAGCAATATAATCCGCTTTTGTTGTTGAATCGGCAACAATATCTTGCTAGGAAGATTTCCAGCTTACTGTTCCGTTATTCAAACAAAATATATACCCTTGTTGCGACTTACAGTCGTCTTTATCGGTTTGGAAACTTGCAACGGTGAACCTAGTCACTTCAAGTTCTCATTCTCCATAGATTAAGAATGCATACTTAGTTCATCTAAGATACTTAAGGATGTTCTTTACATCAATCCAGTGACCATCACCTGGATCGGCCTGATTGTGACTTCAGATGCTCAAAGCATATGAGACATCAGGTCGCGTACATGTCTAACAATGTACGAGCTCTCGGAGAGCGCTAACAACTTTTAGATCTATCCTAGTAGATCCTTATTCCTAGAATAAAGGTTGTTTCTCCCAAGTATTTCATGAAGTATTTTAATGAAAGCCAAGCTTTCACTGATTTTAATATGGGAATGTCATTTCCAAGAAATAATACATCATCTCCGTACAG